>NC_051170.1:103582925-103770425 GCF_013339725.1 Rhipicephalus microplus
AAAATACTGTGTTTCGCGACTCTGAGTATCGAAACACCGACTACACAATTTTCGAGCTAAGGAACCAGGCGCCTGCAACCGAGCGCATGTAGGGTGAACGCGTTATAGATAATTCCTATACTTTGGCCCCGATGACGACAACATCTAACAGCGAGTAAGTTGATTCGTTTCGGCACGGCAGGGCACGGCATGGCACGGCCATGCGTCTATGCTATAGGCCAGAGAGGCAGGGGCATCCGAAATGCATGCAGCGATTTCGCGCATTTCTCGCATTCACGAATCTCAGCGCGGCACGCTTGACCCGGTTGCCAAAGGCCTAATTGATTGATATGTGGAGTTTAACGTCCCAAAACCACCACATGATTATGAGAGACGCCGTAGTGGAGGGCTCCGGAAATTTAGACCACCTTGGGTTCTTTAACGTGCACCTAAATCTGAGCACACGGGCCTACAACATTTCCGCCTCCATCGGAAATGCAGCCGCCACAGCCGGGATTCGAACCCGCGCCCTGCGGGTCAGCAGCCGAGTACCCTAGCCACTAGACCACCACGGCGGGGCTGCCAAAGACCTATACGGAATCGTATACTAATATGGTATAGACAGGTATGTAGCAGCGGCTATTGAGCTGGTGCAATAGATGCTGCGTGAAATGGACGTCGCTTGACGTTTAACACAGCCGCTACTATATACTTTCATGTACATATAATTCACTTTTGGTGTTACAATTGACGACAATGTTATTAACAATCATTTCTTGCGTTCTAATTGAAGTTGAGGCATAATTAGCTATTTGATCAGCAGTACCTCGGTGGAGTCGAACAGGCTATAAATGTCAAGAAGCAAAGATAACTGTTTGATGATTAACAAACAATTGAATGAGCTAACGAAAGACGGAAATGGTGTGAGGATGACAGCTAAACAGGAGAGGCAAACGTAACGAGTCTGTGGCCTGCTATTGATCATGCATGTAAATTAGGTTCAAGGCGTCACACCATAATGCCAAACGAGTTCTGTTCTCCTTCCCGCCACATGAGTCACGTTGTGCCTGCGCACGTGTCAACACTGATGTCTGAAACATATGTCCCCCTCTTTTACCGACTCTAAATGTACTTATTTCCCTAAATGCTTTTGTTGTAACTTACCTAAATGATATAAAATAAACTGGTGCAGTTATAATAACCTTTATCTTAGTTTATATTGGAAACTTTAGTAGTAACATTTCTAACTGATCCAAGATTAGTTGACGCATATGCTGAAGCCTCTAGATCAATTTACACAGGGAACAATGTTCTCTGAATCTTCGATTAGTTTTGCAGCAGGCGGTACACTATACTAAAAACGGGGGAAGGAGTTGTGAAACTCAAATGACATTTCCAAACTGTATCCGTTACTGTGACGTCACGGATTACTGCACAACTGTTCTGCATTGTGTTCGCTTCCTGTCACAAGTGAATTTTTATAATGTTTGCTGTTTTCTTATATCTATGCACCTCACTTCGAACAAAACACAATGATTCATTGGCGCCGACAAACAAACAGGAACCATATTCCAGCAGGCGCTTTCAAAATGGATGACGTCACGAGGATATTGGGGGGGAAATGTTAAAGGTGATACCGTCGAGAATGTGTTTGTATTATGGTCTTTCTGTTTTCGCGAAGCTGGCGATAATTTTAGGCCTACCTTATTAATTTAGCGATATAATGAAAGGATAATTAGGCAGAAACCCAAATTGAGCACTTCGGACAAACTGGATTCCCCAATTGTGAAAATACCCTTAGAACATGGTCATTCGCCCCTCCAAACAAATATCTGCATCACCTCGAAGTAGATCTGGATTCACAACCTCACGAGCTTTCCTATAGGAAGTAATCCAATTAATTTGACTTTACTTGACCGTCAGTTATTAACTCCTGTGGAGTGCGTGTTTGATGAAATGGACACTTGAAAAGGCGATTCATTTGTTTCTTGCTTCAACCCATGTGCATATTGAGCGTTTCTCCAAGTCGACCATTGTGCGCGTATATATATGTGCGTGCGTGTATGTGCGTGTGTGTTCTGTACGTGTGTGTGAGTGTTGTGTGTGTGTGTGTTTTTGTGTGTTGTGTGTGTGTTGTGTGTGTGTGTGTGAGTGTTGTACGCGTGTGTTGTGTGCGTGTGTTGTGTGTGTGTGTGTGAGTGTTGTACGCGTGTGTTGTGTGCGTGTGTTGTGTGTGTGTGCGTATGCCGTGTGTGTGTGTTGTGTGTGTTGTGTGTGTGTGTGTGTGTGTGTGCGTACGTGCATTTCTGTGTGTGTGCGAGTGTGTGCGTCTGTGTGTTATGTGTGTGTGTTTGTGTGTGTGTGCGAGATAGAGAGAGCGCGCCTTGTGTCTAAATCACAAGGCGCGTTGAAAGAGGAAAGGAATGACAGGATTGCTTATCAAAACTAAAGAATGGGTAAAAATTACTTAACAAAGCAGCACAGCCAACATGAACACAAAGAACAAAGAAATGGCTTTAGAGCCATCTCAGAAGTGTAACTTACTCACACACCATTAAGTTTTTCTTTAGTGTTCTTTAACGAAATGGTTGTGATAACTGGGTATAGCACCACTTGAAGTAGCTCCCTTCATTTTGCATTCATATACAGGCTAAATTTGTTGGCGTCTCACACAGTTATATTCGTGTGGATCTCTCTGTCATATTCAAACTCCTGCCGCGTTAGTGTGAAAACCACAGCTATCCAATATGCTTCCTGGTCTTTTCAGTTTCCGTCAGTGTCTTTCTATCTCACTCGTCTCTTGCCTTGCGCGAAACGCTTCCTGTTGCAACACGTCTCACCTTATTATGCGCTCCTGCTTCCCGGATGACTTTTCTTTTTCCTCTATCATTTTTTCTGCCTATCCAGCTTCGCAAAAGAGTCTGCGGAGGACCGGCAATCGCGCCGCAGTCTGCGCTCGTGACATTTAACACTGCTTTTCTTTTCAGGTCGCATTCCTGCTGCGACGACTGCCGTCGTCGTCTTACTTTTTTTTTTTCCTGCCACGAGGCTTATACTTGGCTTAGTGGTATACAGCCGGCGCCTCTGAAAAAAGCTGCTTCCGAGTGCACGCGTGGTAACATCTACGTGTACTATTTTCATCTATATATACATTTCTCTATTAATTTTTTTTCTTTGAGTTTCATGTTCGTGCACATATACACTTCGTTAGCAGTGTCTTCAACGATTGAACCCGTTCTGCATTTATACACGTAACTTCAGATAGTGCAGGGGCTAAACGTTTGTTCAGGTCCCGCTTAGAGCACTGAATATAACCGGGAAACCAGACATTTTTCGTCTGGTTTCTTGGAAACAGCAAAAATTTAACCAGGACCTCATTAAGAGTGACGAAAGACAGAACATAATACAGGTGTCATGTCTTGTTACACGTCGTATTGAATTTAAGGGACTGACGTGTCAATGTTTGACTTTGTTCTGCGTAAGATCTATATGTAAATTTCTTGCGTAAAAGTATTCCTACGTATAACTGCGTAAGCTAAAATGTTCTCCAATACTCGACGTCTTATAACGCATTGGTTGATCAATTATAGTGTTTAAGGTTTACCTTAAACCAAATCACTTTTCAAACTAAGCAAGAACGAAATTGTGAGGCTGTCAATATTATGCTGAGAATTCAGTACTTCTACTCGGTTTTTCAAAACGTTATATAAGAGACCACTTAATAATTGGGGGGCCCGGGAGGGGTCGAGTTATGTGTTTGATTTGTGCACCGTCTAGCCTTGTTCAAGTACTGATGACACATGGTTTTTCATAATGAAATTCGCCGAATTTCTTTTAATTTTTGTATACCGTACGCAACAGTGCGTGCTGTTATTTTATCTCTCAAAGCCGAAATGGTGGCCTTCACATTAATTTATTCTGATGAAAGAACAGAGTATCACAGCAGTTAGGCTGTTCCCAGCAGAAGAAATTAGCAGGATTTGATAGGTTTTGAATGGTGCTGGAAACACGGTCGTTCAATTTAGAATTGCGAGCTTCGTTTGCCTTCTCATGTCACCCACGACTATCACCGAATGTGAAAAGTAAAAATAAAAAAAACCGTCCCAAGGAACTTTTATAAAGGAATATCTCAACTCCGTTTTTTTTTTCTTTAAACAGAACTAATTAGCATCCATCGCAGCCTGGCATTCGTGTGCAAAGCCGTACGACATACATGCGTGCACACAAACTCAAGTACATGTTTCACTGTTCTTGCTGCTTGGAAAGACACATCAATAAAATATTACACGACTGTATATCTTGCTGGAGAGGCCGGTCTACGACTGCGATTAGTTTGGCTCCTTCGAGATATTTATACAAGCCTTCAATGTTGCGTTCGTTTACTCGGTCACACGTGTGATGACCTATGTATTGACGCATGCCGTCAACGCATACGTTTGTGCATGCAACTAAATCCTGCGGACTGCTCGCACACCGCGTGTCTATAATGAAAAGCTTACCGTCGAATTCCGCAATGCACTTCATGAACTTCGTAACTGCATATACGCACACCGTTTATAAAGAACCCAGATATAACGCATGTAGTGTTAGCTTTGTTTGTCAAGGACTTGCATACATGACCCGATGTTTGAAATGTATCCTTGCAAAAGAGTAATTCGTCCAGGATCAATTGACTCACGTCAGCGGGAAAGCGATGTCTGGTTCTGACATAAACCGGCGCGTCACGTGGTAGAGGTTTGTCCCGGTAAGCAGCAATAAGTAAGTCACGATTTTACGCAAGATGCCAACGAGGGCACATTATCGCAAGTATACACTCTTAGAAAAAAGGTGGTAGTACTTGCTAACTTTGGGGTAGTAATGGTTTGTCACATATGTTACAACCCTGATAGTAAGCGCAGTTAGTAACGGCGAGAGTGATAACAGTTACTACCTCTGCTATTACTACCAGCAGTTAGTAACTGTTACTACCCTAGCCGTTACCACCCATTGGTAGTAACTTTCAAAGCTTTAAAGAAAGAAAGTAGTAATTGATACTACGTAGTTAATTCATTTTGTCATATTATTACTCCACTGCTAGTGTTGGCTAATCAATGTCTTATCACTACACAAATTCGAGTAAGAAGCGGGGTGGGCCATGATTGCGAAGAATGTATAGAATAACCGAGTTCACTATTTTTACGTATACACGTTCTAAGAAGTAAGCGTGGGGTATATATAGCCCCTACTTTGCAGGGGCATGCATGTCTGGCACAAGGGAGCACTTGCGTTTCAAGATAAATTATAACAAATATAAACCTCAAGCACTATATTGTACTACCTGGCTACTTGTGTTTTGTGACGTATAGCACAATACATTTGATCTGCCTTACTTATAAAAATTATATCATATATTTATCCATTACAAAATGGCCACAAAAAAGGCATTATGTAGAGTGGCCGGAACAATGAACCGAACTCATTCTCAGTGCATTTGAATGCTTCACACGACTAATATATCAGCGTTTAAAAGATAATAATCATTTTGTGGGTATGACGTGCCAAAACAATGATAATATTCGGAGACACGCCGCAGTGGATTAACTGTGACTGTCCGCGAGGCTAATTGTGACCGTCTGGTTATTTTGATCTGCCGGTCTTGTTAATATGTGCTCTAACTTACGTTTGTTGGTATTGTCTATTACGATACGTGTAGCACTTGCTTATGGTTCGTAAACTTGTACTTCTTCGTTTCGACAATATCAGTGTGATGTTTACATATCTCGGTTGAGTAATTTAAAACAAAATGTATTTTCTTTATCTATGGAAACCTTCTGCGTCATTTTTCCCTGTAATGAATATACGCCGAGACGATTCCTCTCGTAAACTATTAGAATCGCTTTCACACACTATTTTGGAATAGATAGTAAAGAAAGATAGCAAAGAGGTAGTAACGGGGCAAGAAAGGTAGTAATGGCTGCAGTAACTACCTCTTTCATTTCAGTTACTAGCTGTTTACTAACGTTGGTAGTAAAGAGGTCGCAAAAAGTTAGTAATGGTTGCAGGTAGTAACTGTTTAATAACGTAGGTAGTAAACAGGTAGCAAAAGGGTAGTAACGGTCGAAGAAAGGTAACCGCTGCAGTTACTACCTATTTGCTTGCAGTTGCTACCTTTTTACTAACATTTTTTAAGAGTGTATCTATTGGATGGCGCAATACACGAAGCTTATCTTTGGTTAGTTAATATGCGAGACAGAAAAAGTCGTCCTATTGTGTTCTTTTTTTTTCCTACAGTGTGTGACGTACGCCTCATATTGTTACTTATTTACAGTTTTCATCCTATTCGTTGCCCGTACGTTGCTCAGAATGCAGGGCAGTATAAAATAATAGATATCAAAAGACAATGTAACGTCGCCCCATTCTCTTGGAAGTACAGTTTGTAACTTTCTGCATCAAAAAAAAATTATTGAATGAGAATAGTATTCAAGATCAAGCAGCAAAGATACCATATGTATGGGTTTCAGGCAGGATAATGAAATTCGTCTTGCAAACAATTGCCATATTGAAGTCGAGTGGAATAAATTATAACGTCCCTCCGCCTTGACTGAATTACAGTGCACGCAACGGAGAAACAAACAAATGAAAGGACCAAAGAATAACGACACCACTTTACGTTCTTCTCGATGCGATACTTTAACGTCGAGGAAGCGACGATATCATTCGCTTTCAGAAAAACAAAAATTAAACTTTCATTCATCTCCACAAGTATGCATGGTTTGCTAGTAATCTCTTCGTTCTCTCGCCGTGACCAATCATGTAGCGAAAGAAAGAAATAATAGGAGAAAAAAAGATACGTAAATGACGGGCGAAGATGGAAAAGGGTCTCGATTTCGCATGAGAAGGCGAGAACAGCTGGTCACTCACTGCGTTGAAAATACCCTTCGTCCAACCGTGTCCGTTCAGTTGTGGCGGTCGTGTTTATAGCCGAGAGCTACCCGGTTCGTCGCATCGTGGCGTCAGCACGTCTTGACGAAGGGGCGGCGTTCTGAAGACTACGCTCGGCGATCGCACGTCGCGAGGCGTATCTATATGCCTCTGGTTGCAGCTTGTGGGGCCACTTGGGTTCGCTGGTGCACCGAACAAACGCGCATGCGCGTTGCACACGCGGGCAGAACACTGCACAGACGACCTTCTTTCTTCCGCTGCCGAAGCAGCAGCAGGTTTAAAACGGAGGCGTGCACATCTGACGCGCGTTGTCGTTTCGCCGTCGTCGACGCCGCTTAATCCTCCAACGCAACACGCGCAGCACAGAGCCCGGCAGGCAGCGCGACCGACTCGCCGTGACGTAATGTGCAGGGAGTGTCTCGAGTGCCGGATCAACTCATGGCGGCGCGCCAGCAACCGTGTGTGTGCGATCGCGCGGCAGCCACTCGCGCGAGGCTGCGATTTCGGCCGGCGATGCATCTGTCTGTCGCGTTGTTCCCATTGTCAACGCGCGGCCGCTGCATGCTGTTGCACCTGCATCGTTCGCGCGCAAGGCGGTTTGTATACGTTGTCGATGCGGATCGCGTCAAATCCTCGGTGCTGGAAGGGGACGCGACGATGTGCTCGCGCGGTCAGAACAGCACGCGCATGTGCGAACGCCAGCACAGTCGTGAAAAAAACGATGTGAGAAGTTGTTGAGGTGTATAACGCGCAACTGCAGGTATGACTTCCAGATCTCCTATACACTCCCCTCACTTCAATGGGATAAAAATCTGAACTGTGGTATCAGACTCGATCATTAAAAGCAGCAGTAACAATAAAGACTGGTGATTTCCCGCGAAGCAGATACACAGACAGCTCCTTCAATGCATTTTTGGGTTATGACTCCTTCATTTTTAGTTATGACACTGATTCAACAAAACAGAGACCTGGAGACTTACAAAGAGGGTTCAACTTAAATTGAGGACGACGCAGCGAGTAATGGAAAGGAAAATGGTAGGTGTGGATCATTGGCGTCGTCTGGTGTCGTCTTTCGAACTATTGCGAGAAGGAGGGAGTGGAACCGCCATTTTAAGAGGCAAGAAGAGAGCAGAGTGGATCAGGCAACAAACCGGGGTTAAGGATATCATAGTTCGAATCAAGCAGAGGAAATGGACATGTGCCGGGCATGTAGTGCGCAGACACGATGACCGCTGGTCGCTAAGGGTAACTAACTGGATTCCCAGAGAAGACAAGAGCGTTGGGGGGAGACAGTAAGTTAGGTGGGCAGATGAGATTAAGAAGTTTGCGCCTATAAAATGGCAGCAGCAAGCACAGGACCGAGTTATTTACTGGCGGAATATGGGAGAGGCCTTTGTTCTGCAGTGGACGTAGACAGGCTGCTGCTGCTGCTGCTGCTGGTGGTGGTGGTTGTGATGGTGATGATGATGATGATGATGATCATGATATAATGAAATTCTGTTGCTGTGTTTGCTCTATACTGACTTTCACGCTGAACAGGCTGATGACAACAGCATTGTAAGTCTTGAATACATTCTCTGCTGGTGCAGCATCCTCGTATATACAGACGTTCTGAAATTCCACTAACCTGATAGCCCACTAACATCAATCCGTCCCCTGAGTTACTCAGCAATGCAATGTCCTCGGTGAAGCGCAGGTCACTTAGGTGTTCTCCTATACATATTATTCATAACTTGTCCCATTATAGGCCGCTGAAAACCCCCTATAAGCACGCAATAAATATCATTTTGGAGGTCGTATTCCCTTGTCTAACACCATTTATTGGTGTTCTGTCGCTTTTTTTATGAAGCACTATGGTTTCAGGTGATCGTCTGTATGTTTCTTCATGATGTTTATATATGCTACGTCGAAGCCCTGATTCCGCAGTTTCTACATGAATCCTGATATCTATGCAGAATCAAATGCCGTCTCGTAATCTATGAAAGCTATGCATAGTGGCTGGGTGTACTCTGAGCATTTTTCTATCATGATAGTATGAATCTGGTCGATTGTTGAGTAGCCTATTTGAAATACTGCTTGATCATTTGGTTGATTGAATTTTAATGTGGTCATAATTGTGTTAGCAATTACCTTATTACCTTTGTAAATAGCTTGTAAAAGAGGAAGAGCAAGCTGGTCGGCCTGTAATTTTTCAAGTCCTTGTCGTCCCCTTTCTTATGGATTGAGATGATGTTCGCATTCGTCCAAGATTCTGGTGCCCTCCTCGCCAGAAGACACTTCATAAACAGGGTGGCTAGTTTTCTAACAGAATATGTCCTTGGTCTTTCAGCAGATCTGTTGTTACCCGATCCTCAAATCTTAGACTCACTTCAATCAACTCAATTACACCAGCTCACTCGGGTTACCAGCCGCCACTCTATTCATCGCATGAGCCCGCTAGATAAATGCAGCTAAATTAAACGCCGCGAAGTCTAGGTCCGACCTAGGCCGTGCATAATCAATCATATCCTATTTGATTAGGTCAAGGAGAACGAATGAACGTTTTTTTTTTCTATGCTACTTTAGAAACAGTAAATCAAGATACATGGAGTAAAGTAATAATCTTGTTGGCTTTGCCCAAATCTAAGAAAACCAAAGAACTTGACCGCAGTACTATATAGAATTACAGCACCTCCTGGGCAGACGCTGGTGAGGAAATGGCCCATCGTGGCTCTAAAACAAGGAACAAATAAACGCTTACAATATTAAAATAGAATGAGACAATAGAGAATACGTTAGCGTGGAAGTATGGCAATACTATAACCCATAGAAAAAAATACGTAATCGAACTTTTTGAAAACGGTAGTATAATGAATTTATACGAGTAACATCAACAATACACGAGGGAGAGGTGTAAACAAAACAAACTCTTGATCTTATTTATACTTAATAAAG
Organism: Rhipicephalus microplus; assembly: GCF_013339725.1. Lineage (NCBI taxonomy): Eukaryota > Metazoa > Arthropoda > Arachnida > Ixodida > Ixodidae > Rhipicephalus > Rhipicephalus microplus. The sequence continues at coordinate 103,592,760 of NC_051170.1, forward strand.
AGTGGTACCTAAATGTCATACGTGATCATGGGGATCGGTGAACATTGGCCGTGTGTCCGTGGAACGAGCACAGTACCCTTTTTGTTAATGAAGCATTCGACGAGCTCGGCCACTATTACGTGACTGTTGTACGCAGGAAGCGGACTAAGAGCTAGCGAACGTCATTTTAATTATGTATACATTTCCACTACCGCAATCAGTATCGTGACTGTTTTGCTCGCAGTCAGATTACCAGACTCAGGTGCAAGAAGTGAAAAAAAATGTCCTCAAGTATTGTAAAAAAACAACCAAAATCCCAGCCACGACGAACCACATTGTATCACTTCGCCTTCTGGAACACCTGTATTTTAAACGATTCGGTATCAAGTTGACTGCAGCAAGAGGTGAGCGAGTCGCGGACGCCGGCGTTTCTTCTTTCACTCTCCTCCACCGCAACATTCTTTCCATCCTTCAGTAGCGCCATTTAATACGAGAACAACGAGATTGGCCTCGTCTACGCGCTCTTGTAAACGCTCGAACGAGGCAAACGCGAAACCGGACTCGCAGCATGCAAAACGTGCCTCCAATCTGTGCGCAGAAAGAGAATGAACGCAGCCCGGCTGGAGCCCTTATTATTTCCTCTTTTTTTTTTGTCTTTTTTTTTCTCTCACCGAACGCGGCAGCGCCTGTCGTTGTTGGGGCGTTCGCGCCTCTGGGACGGGCCTGCGCAGCGGCGGCACCGTCGACGTGCATTCTCATTATATCCCCTCCATCTTCATCTCTCCCCTCCCTTCGCCGCCCGCTTCCATGCTGTTGCTGCTGCAAGACGCACAGCTCTCGGCAGCTCCAGCATCTGCATGCACAACCCTCTCCTCTCGTACAGCGGTTGGCGACGCCTTTTCCCGTTCCTTCGAGTTGGCAGCCAAAAGCTTCAGCATGTGTTCCTTTTTCTTCCCGTCTCTTCCTTCTTTTTTCTTTTGCCGGACCCGGAGAGAAATCGATGATTCCATTTTCGGGACGCCGTCGCCGCTCGTATAGTACAGTGGCGGCGTCGGCGCTATTTCCTCTCCCCCCTCTTACCCTAGCCGCAGCCTCTGGTCTCCCCAACTTCTCGGGATAGTTTTCGGGAAGACTCGCCCGGTGTAGGGAGCGCCGTGGTGGAGAGGGTGAAACCTCGTTTGAATTTCAACACCACGAGATTGGAGCGGCGGTGGCGGCCGCAGTATAGCGACGAGCTGTCTTGTTAGGATAAAGCGCTCCAGAAACCCCATCCAGATCGCTCCCGACTCACCTTCTCCCCCTTTTTCCCGTTGTACTACTGCGTCCCAAGCGCGTTCCCTTTTTCCCCCTCATTGCCGAGCGGGAAGAAATTGCGAGCTCGGCGTGTGCGTGCGTTCGGTGAATGCTCAAGCGTGAGCGCCCTCGGAATAATGCCGCGCGCGCCGGAACGCCTCTGGCGTAATGGGCACGTCCCCCTCGTGTTTCCCGTCAGCCGGGGGGCTGCGCGAGGCTTCCTTCTCGGGCGCATGCGAGCCGGCGCGTTGCCGACGCGTCCATGGCAGCGGCTGCCGCGACGTGAGAGCACTTTGCGCGGGCGCGCCTACCCAACAACGCTCCTCGCGATGAGAAAAGCGCGGACGTGTTTGTGTGTTTGGACGCGCAGAGCCCGCCGCTTCTACCGCGTGCCGGTGTTACGTAAAACTGGCCCGGAGGAGCTTTCAATGGATTGCGGGGATTTATGCCGATGTCCTCCGTGGCAGTATGATTAATGACGGTCAAAACCTTTCTCGTTTTCTCTCTTTGCTAAAAATGTGTAAATAAACGAACGCGAAGGCAAAACTGGTCCCCCCCTCGTGTCTTGGGCACCGCCTGGGCTGACTGCCAGGCGCCGGTGCTTGTTTGGTGCGCGACGTATTGGCCCAACGCTGCGGCTTCCCCTGCGCGGCACGAAGGTGGACGATAAGACAAGCCTTCTGGAGACTGGATGCCACGCGAAAGGCCGTTTTGTGTTCCTGGCCACGGGCTAATCACGCTGTTATTTTTATCTTACTTCTCAGAAAGGTGTAATCACCTGAACCGCCGCTCTTTACCTTGCGGCTTAGAACGAGTAGGAATTCAAAAGTGGCTCGATTTTTTTTTTTACGTGCAGCTGGTTATCCATAGACAAATTCATATATAGTCCCTTGGCTTGTGTATACGTTAGCTCGGTAGTTCAGTAACTCTAGACACCTTCTCCTCCCGCTAGATGAATTCGCTTTTGCGCTGCCAATTCCTATCTTCCTGGCTAGCCCAATTGGTTGAGAGACCACCCTAGACAGGCGTTGGTACGGGGCTTCAACACCGGACCAGGATGAATTTTACGGCAACGTGAGAAGCTTTTCTTTCTGAGAAATCCGAACGGATTTCTCTGTGCCTTCGGGCTACAAACGGGTGGTTGCTTTCTTTCCCTTTTCTAACAATTCCGCCACCTTACGGATTCACCTTACGGATTCCGTAGAACTCATTTTCATTACTCCTTGCCTCTTATTTTCTTCCTTCCTTTTCCACTCCCCATTCGAAACAGATTTCTATGTTTTATACTTTATTTCATAGCCCGTACGGGATCTTTTCCCATTGAGATTGTAGTCGGCCCCCCTCACAGTGATTTCAATGGATCATGATTGTGGAGTTCGCGTCATACATGGCTGTCTGCATTTGAGCTCCTGCTCTCTCGAAGTCCGCAGATCAGTGGACGATGCGTGATAATGCTTATGGCACTTTCACAGGGTTATATGAAATCCGAATTATGTTCCTATAGGATGTAGCTTAGGCCTAACGCCCCTGTTCTTTTTTCAAGTTTGCTTTTTATGACGAAACCTGCAACAGCTAAAACACCGTACCCGCAATAAAATAAAATTTTATCCCGAAAGATGTTTCCAGAAATAAGCAAGATGTAACCAAGTGAGACTGTCAGTGAAACATCCTAAAACAGTGAGCATTAATGACAAATTAAATGTTCCTGCACATTGATTGAGCATCGTAGATCGTTTCACTCTTTAATTGAGATAAGTAATTGCGCTTGACAATCGCACACCTCATTCATGCTATCAAACGGCAAACGCTGACGTCGCAAGCGTACCGCTGCGTTAGTGGAAACCATTCGTTCCGCATTCCCGCTTCATTGTGGCCCCCTTTGTTCACTTGTTTTGTTGGCGGTTTTGTCGTTAGCACCTAATTACGACAATAGAACTAGTCCGGTACAACTCTTTGTCATAAAATACCAAGAGCGTATTATAACTGTGACAGGGCTTTCACGGGTTACGTTAGAAAATAAATGCCATTTTAAATGTTTGCGTACAGCCTCATCAAAGAAGAGCTCTCAATGTTCTTCTCTTCAAGAAGCTCTTCTCTTAACGATAGTACGTCTCGTTCATGCTATCGAACGAGATAAATGGGCTGCTGCGAATGCAAAAAGTGTTTTTTCTTTCCCGATTTCTGTTTTCATATGCATGATATGCAAAAGGTGCACTGAAACTGTGATAGGTAAAATATATAATAATGCTGTGATATGTCAAATAAGCCATTAAATGTGTAACGAAATGCATGCAACGCGCTCCATTTTCTATCTAATGTCGTTATGATTATTCTCTCCTCCCCACCTCCCTCATTTTTTTTATTCGCCCCTCTTAGTATAACCTTGTACATACATACATACATACATACATACATACATACATACATACATACATACATACATACATACATACATACATACATACATACATACATACATACATACATACATACATACATACATACATACATACATACATACATACATACATACATACATACATACATACATACATACATACATACATACATACATACATACATACATACATACATACATACATACATACATGCGGACAGACAGACAGACAGATGGATGCGTGGTTCCACTCATCATCATTCACTCCGTGGATATGCAGTTTTTTTGTCTTATTTCGACGTCTGTCGGATTACAAATGTTGTCACGACGCGACTTCGTACTGACTGAATCAATTGAATTAATTCTAACCGAAACTCACATTCATCTACCTACCATAGAAAGGTTCATCCATATTTCACAAACATTCACAGTCTGTAAACTCTTTGAGCTGTTTATCTCAAAGCACTCTACAAATCGTCTTGAAAAGGAAACAAAAGATGTTATCATCTATTAAGCATGGTTTCTGCAAAAGAGCTTCTAGAGGCGCACAACTAATAGAGCTTGTTCAGAATATGGAGCCAAGTATTGATCTACAGAATTAAATTGACGTATTTTTCTCTTGAACATTCAAAACTTTCGATTGCATATTACATAACAGAATAATATATGAACTAAACTTACCTCGGGAAAAGAACTTATCTTAGACTGGGTTAAATACTTTCTCGCTATAAGAGCATTTAATTTGCAGTACTTAGATAGCAATACTGAATTAAACCTGGCGTATGATCCTGAGTACCACAAGGAAGTCTTCTAGCTCCTTTTTTTTTAGCTTTCACGTACACTATAGCGATGTGTCCACTGAAATTCCTGCCAGTGTTAGACTTCTTGCACAGCATTGTGTTTAACGGAAAATGATCAATTCTTATAGTGACTATAAAATTTTGAACGAAGTTTTATCATTAGATTAAATATGGTGTGATGATTGGCAAGTGATTCTAAGCAATGTGCAACTGCTTTATCAATTCCGATAAAAAAGCATCTATGAGAATTAAACAACACTATTAATAACGCCCCATATAACACACACTGGAGATATATAAGTATACCGTGGCCTAAAAGTCGATAGATAAAGAATCTTTGAGCACAGTGTGTCGCTATAGAGTCAACGTTTCGAAAAGTGATCTTCTTCAAGCCACTTGCTGACGAAGTATTTCGACAACCAAGAGATATGTAAACAGCACTTAGGTCTAAGTAGACTGATGATTTTGTGCTTCTATTTTGTTGACACTTTGAGATATGAGAGCGTATGACTTAACATTCGCAGCTTCAGTCCACGATATTTTAGATGATGCACTGATTGAGCCTCACGTGACGAGTTATTGAAATTGAAAACGGGCTAGTATTGCACGTCCGTTGTCGCATTCGCTGACTAATATAACTGAAATGGCTGTAATGTTCTCTTGTTTTCTGTGCTGCATATGTACGTTGCACAAGAACAATGCCAGGTAAAGCGTTACCCGAGGTTATGTTCCTCATTTTGAAAATGCCATAAAAGAAAGGAGAAGTTGAAGCCAAGTAACACCTTATTTTTTTAGGCAAGTCATTTTGCTTACATTTAGTGCAAACTTGAAAAAAAGGCCTGCGTGGAAGACGTAACACAGTCACAGTGAAAGCTACAAGAGCGGCCTTTCAGCGCCTTCTCAAAACTCATTGGGTGACTGTGCTGCAAGCACACTTGCTTGATACCCACTAGGATAATAAACTTTTGAGAAGTAGGCCGGCATTCGCTATGCTAGTTTTCGTCATTCTTCTGAGAAGCGTGGTATCCGCTAAACACTTGCAAGGAATTTTGTGTTGATTGTTAAGCAGTGGCTGATGACGATGAGGAATCATGCCTGAAGTGGGTATGTGCCACAGTTTATAGGTGAACAAGAACAAGCTTTTGTGATGGGTTGGAGCATTGGAAGACCCACTCGTTACGCTATTCGCATTGTGCGACGACTGGTTGTTCTTTCACTGTTCTAAAACGCTTTATAAGTCGTATTAACGCGATTGCTTTCCCGACATCAAGCCTGCCTAAGGCAAATTTGCCCGCAAGCGTGCACAAGCACCGGCGCAGCTCAGTGGTAAAATACTGGGCCAGCACCCAGCGGGGCCGTGTTCGAGCACCAGTGTAGTTTCGGTGATAGGTTTACCAACAAGTCACAAGCACCGGCGTAGCTCAGTGGTTGAATACTAGGGCTGGCACCCAGCAGACGCGTGTGTCGAGCCCCACTGTGTCTTTAGTGCTAATTTTTTTTTTCTAATTTCGTGCGATGTGGTTTTGGACACCGGCGGCGGCGGTTGACAACTGCGCCTGGCCCGAGTTGTGATCTCATAACAGTTAGCTGTAAAACGAAAATCACCAGCCTTGCGTGGTACACGCAGTGCAGTCGCAGTGAAAGCTAAAAGAGCGGTCTTCCTTCTAAGACAATGGCGGGTTCTATAAAAGCCGTCGTGGACTGTCTTGAGACAACTATAACAACTAAACATCTAAGGTTAGCGCTTCGCATCTGTAAGGCATTATGCGCGCTGTATTTAGGCAGTAGCTGATGACTGTGAATAATCAAGGTTTAGCTCTTTGTAATAAGATGAGTAGGATTCAATGACCCAGTCGTTGTGCGGTTGGAATTTTGTGATTTGTGGTTGTTATTTGGCTCTTCAAACACAATATAGTATGCATAAGATATGTTTACGTGATTTTTCAACCAACATAAAGCCTGTTTGAAGTGGTATCAAACACCGGCGTAGCTCTGTGGTTCATCCTTTTTTTTTTTCATATTTCGCGGCATACCGGTTTCGAACATCGGCGGCAGCGGTCGTCCACGGCACCATAATGAACAGTTCCGATCTCTAAAGACGACCGGACTACGAGACCGCTTATAAGCGTGCAATGGACAAGGTCACATCTACACACACGTTGCCCTTCACTTCTCTCTCTCTTCTCTTTTAATCCCCTCACCCTCTCCCCCAGTGCAGGGTAGCAAACCAGACGTGCGTCTGGTTGACCTCCCTGCCTTTCATTTCTTCCCTTCCTTCTCCTCCTCCTGAACTCACGACGGCTTTCGCTGTAAATAGAGCTACGGAATGTAACGCCGTTACATGTGGTGTTTCTTAAACATGATGATTATGTCGAAGTCAGTGCCGCAAACTGACACATGCAGCAATTATCTTCTTTTCATTTTTTCCCTCACCTCTGTCCCCTTTCCTAGTACAGGGTGACCAACTGGAGATTCCCCTTTGCGAGACCCCCCCCCCCCCATTTTTTTGTTACTTTCTCTCTTTCTCTTTCGGACAATGGCTGATACACTACTGTCATATTTTCTTAAGGTCATTGTTACTTTTAAATGCAGTTCCTTTTTCTCCAACGTTTGGCTTTGGTAGGCCTACTCTATTTGAAGAAATAAAGGGCGTTACATTATTATTATTATTATTATTATTATTATTATTATTATTATTATTTTAATCATTATTATTATTATTAAGCGAGGGGACAGGTACCCATTATTTTCAGTTTTTTCGTGGTGCGTCATCGTTTTTTCACCGGATGTATTTGCGTACATAAATAGACAGCATCGATGGCCATATGCCTATACATGTCTTCTCGAAAAACGATATTCAGTCGTCGGATGTATGTGCCCTATTTCTGGCCGCCCTCCAAGCGTGAATACGTCAATGCGTCGCGAAGGCTGAAGCACGCCACACGTGTAAAGATATTCATGTCTTAATTTAGGAAGACTCAAGTATACGTTCACGTATCTGCCATGCAATTATGTGCCGTAGACTTCTCGTTGACATTCTATGTATCACTAATGCACCTCATGCATCGTTCTCACCTTCCTGATGCAGACAGCTGTCTGGCGACGGTCCCGCGCTTGCGTCATCCCCACATACTGCAGACTCATAGCTCGCCAACAATCTGTACGCCACTCTGATTCTGACATGATACATCGTGCTGGATGTGCAGTATTTTTGAGCACTCTTTTTCTTTGTTTGATTCCGATGTCTATGCTTTCAGGGGCTGGATGCCACCTGTAGCGAGGCTGAACCGTAAAGGCTAAACGGCTATGGAAGGCAAAGACGGAGACTGCTCGGCACGAATCGTGGATTTCTGCAAGTGCATCAATGCGCTCGCGGGGTTCTAAATTGAAGGGATGTGGGTTGTTGAAGTGGGTTAAGTTTCACTATATACAGTGACTCTTTTCCCACTGCCTTAAATTGAAGAACTTGTGACGGCGAACGCAGTGATAAGGTGTGGCATTAGGTGAGGTGACCCCTCTCCCTCCCGCTGTCACACCCTTGCGTACGAGGCCTCTTTCTGTGCTGAGCCGGGTGGGAGGGGGAGGAATACAAGGGGATTGAAAGAGCGGGAGGGCACAGTAGACTGTGGAGCGGGCTGTCTAAACGTGGGGAAACCAGTGGTAAATGTTACGGGACACGCGATGATGCGACACAACTGAAATCAATTCCCACCCGTTGCCCGATAACATAGTCTTTACTAAAAAATTGTAGTCTGCGGTATCTGTTTGTCCACCTACAAAGTTGATCATTAGACTCCAGAGAGTTGTAATTTGGGCTACTTGGAACAGAAATTCATATTTGTACGAAAAGCAAACACAAGATGAGAGACAAGACTTGTCTGTAGCTCTTGTTCATTCTCTCTTTCTTGGACGTAGTACCATAATTATTGCATTGATTAGGATATACAAGCCTTATGCGCTATTCTACGTGATGCAAGCTGGAGAGGCGACACAATATCAGCACATGGCTAATCACCTCGGTCGCGAGTGCGGGTCACGGTATCGCTCCTGGTGCTGCGAAAAGTGGGCAGGCCTCAACGAAACCTTGTAAACAACGCTTTCTGGGCACGTATGCTTCAGTGAGTGCACGTATCATTCGTGTATACGTGTGATCACTATATATACGGCAGCTGGTACCACAAGGCCAGTGAATCAACTTGGCTAACAACTCCAGTACATCATTCGAGTTTCTGTTCTGTTCCGTTTTAACTATCTTGCTGTGGAGATGTCGAAGTCTATATTAACTCGGCTACTCTCTATCTCCATTTCTCACTATTAAGTTTAAATTTTATTTCCCACCTTTCTTCCCCATTCCCCATTCCCCTAGTGGAGGGTAGCAAACCGGACGCTCCATTTTCTGGATAACCTCCCTGCCTTTCCCTCATTTTATTCTCTCTCTCTTTTCACATCTACAATAGATTTTTTTATATTTTTACATTAGTTCAGATTTTCACACTTACATTAGAACCTGTGCCCCACAAACTTTTGTCGTCGGCTGCATACGTACGCCTGTGATTACACGATCAGGCGAAGCTCAATCAGCAGTGGCGGGGCATGGTGGCTGCTGAAATGAGGCGCGAATGCATGTCGCGACAAACGCGCGACTCCCAAGGCCTACAAGTTCGAGACGCCCGTAAACAAAAAGGCTCAAGTCTCGTTAAAACGGGAGGAGAAAGATTGAAAGAGGCGATAGATAGAAAAAAAAATGTGGGGAAGAGAGGGAGCGTATAGTACGTTGGCGGGCAAGGGGAGCCGAGGAGCAGCAGCCAATGGCACAAGTGAGGAGTAGCGGACGGCGCGCAGTCACACAGCCTGCAGAGCCCGCAGCCCGAACTGGGGGCCGAAGTTCACAATGAAAGCCGGTGTGCGTGCTCGCCCGGCATCCCCCAGCGCGGCCCAATCCATAACTGTCAGGCTCCGCGAGGGGAGCATTATATTTAGTTTCTCTCTTCCGGGGACCTCAACGCAGTTGACGAAGAGGAGGGGAAGGTTTTCCAGGGACATCGCCCACAGGGCCAGGTGTTTTGAACCGTCGCCAGGCATGAGACGACCCCCTTGGAAAGGCAGCGTGCATGAGCGTAGCCGGCCGCCTCCGCCTGTGCGCGCACGTTTGAGTCCAACTAGTCGAGCAACACCGGACAAATGGACGGCACGGCTTCTGCTCGGAACCTGGGAGGAAATTGCGCGTGGTTTTCGACGAACCAGGAAAGAGGTTGAGGGAGAAGACAGGAGGTGGAAGAGGGGACTCCGTGAAAGTCAGGGTAAAATGTGGATCACGAGGAAACTGACTTCGGGGAAAGAGTCGACGAAGAAAATGCAACGCTTCGCCATACATATTTGCACAGCGCAAGACTATAGTTACAGCGTAACTATACGGAAGGGACAAGTAGAGAAAAGAGCGCTCTTTTTCGTCCTTGTCTTTTCTTTCGTAGTTACGCCGTAACTACTCGTAGCCTTGCGCTGTGCAAGTATGTTGATTCCAACTTATTAACTAGCTAAAGCCTTATCAAGACGCTTCTCCTTCATTTTCCTTCCTCTCTGCACTCAAAATCGAAATCTATACACTCTTCATTGCATTTGACAGTAACTGCCCAAGGTATGCGTTTACAAGGTATGCGTTTACTGTGAAATGCATGCTATCCGTTGGAGACCTCTCTACTCAATCTCCTCAACTCGCACTGTTCTTCAGTATTGTTTGTTCTTCGCACTTTGAAGATGTGTTCCCTGTTTCGTTTTTTTTTTTTTTGCGTCCTGGCTTTACATGCACACCTACACGCCGTGTGTCTGGGCTTTCACATACTTCTGAGACGGCGCGCTCTATTTACATTTTATGTAATCCGATAAGCTCTATATCGTACGCGCCATCAAATTGCGCTAGCCCCGCCGTGGTGGTCTAGTGGCTAAGGTACTCGGCTGCTGACCCGCAGGTCGCGGGTTCGAATCCCGGCTGCGGCGGCTGCATTTACGATGGAGGCGGAAATGTTGTAGGCCCGTGTGCTCAGATTTGGGTGCACGTTAAAGAACCCCAGGTGGTCGAAGTTTCCGGAGCCCTCCATTACGGCGTCTCTCATAATCATATGGTGGTTTTGGGACGTTAAACTTCACATATGAATCAATCAAATTGCGCTATTTATCGTATCTACCCTTTCTCTGGGTTGATTGCAATATTTATTGCATTTTATAGTATCAAGAGCTTTTTTTCTCCCTTATTCTATGCGAGGCTACCTACTACAGGCCCGTTTTTCCACTATATCTGAACTAACTATTACTGTGCTGTGACAGCAAACACGCCTACGTTGCGCTTTCGTTCCGCTGACACTCAAACAACGGCTTATGCTTGTGACTTAAAATATAGGTGATACTGCATTATCTGGGTACGTATAAAGTGTCGTATGACGATTTATAGAGTAATGACGTTTTGGCAGTCATAATAGCGCCGGTCCGACAGGAACGACCTTGCACACAGCAGCAGACGCTTTTTTTTTTTGTTTATGGCTTGTCGACTCTGGCACGATAGTTAGATAGCACGATGCCAACACTGAAAAGTGCGCCGCAAACGCCATGTGTTTTTGCTGTTACTGCACAGCCAAATATTTGCGCGTGCTCTTCGTTCACTGCGTGCAATTCTTTCCCGCAGAGACTGCTGGGTATCAAGAATACATAACGACTGATGATATAATGTATCACGGAAAATAACAGACAAATAACAGCTGCACAGATCATAGCAACGTCGTGCGTTCCGCGGTATACCTTCGTTTTATCATGAATGGAAACTGAGCGACTTTATCCATAGTCAAAACGGTGTGGCTGCCTCATGCTGCCTGCTAGATTCAACATGTACGTTCAAACTAGTGCAGACGTCCACGTATAATACATCCCAATTTATTATTAATGATTCAACATTTTGCTTAATGACACGTAAAAGCTAATTTAAGCATATCTCTTACGTATTTAGAGTTACAAGCATGCCAGGAGATCTTAGGCTTAATTCACAGCATTGGATATCCAGTTCGCGTTGACATTTAAAGACACAAACATGCTCGAAAAAAGTATTATTTACAATAAGTGTATTCAATATCCTGTTATCGTTGACATTAACGGATAACTAAAATAAATTCCCGGAGGAAAAAAAAAAGGTGGGCGCTGCGGATGGTGTCGGCCGTTTAAGGTAACGTCTAGTGCAGTTTAGGGTACCGTTGAGTGCACACAAACAGACAAATGTACAGACAGAGAGACAGACCAAAATTTTGGCGTCGAAGGTCCCCAAGCAAGACTATCGTCTTTAAAACACTTGCGGTGCTTTCTCTCATTCACTTGCTTTCTCGGCATTGCTCTTTCATATAACGTAGGGATGTTGCCACTGTCCCGACCTGCTTTATTTGATTTCACTTTAGTGCACTTATTCTCTGGCGATGATGAACCTTATAAAAGGTGCGACGTCTAACAGTGAGTAAAATGTATCAAATCCTTCGCAGTCGAAGACAGGTCATTCTACTTTGTTGTGGCGTAAGTGACAGCTTCGTTGCTGTGTCATTTATGCGCCAGAGATGCTTAGCTCGTCTCGCTCATTCGCTATTCAGTCACGTTTTTCGTTATTTGTCAGAACCTTCAAAGGGGCACTAAATAGCAAAATAATTTTTCGCATAGTAGTAAAGTACAATTTTGCAACCCCGAGAACATCGCTTTTACCGCGACACGACGCTAGAGAGAAAACGCGCGAAAAAAAAGAAAATTCCGGTGGAGATCATTGTGATGTCCACAACAAATGCTGTGACGTCTATGATTTGGAAGGCGTTTGTTGAGTCCTGCGTAGCTTCTTATCGATAAAAGTGAAGTGCGTTGTCGTATTTAGGTACCAGAGACATAGCATACAAAGTTTCAGAAAATTATATGCAGCGAAAATACAAAAAAATACTCTTTAAAATTTCTGACGTCACACCCGCAGGTTTTGGCACGAAATTAAAAAAAATTGAATGTCAACCTTTGTTTTCTCTGATAATAATGAACGTATATTAGTGAAACATACATCATTAGACTATCAGAGTGCAGCTTGTCAATCTAAATAAAGTCGTTGTTTCTCTCAAGTGTCCTTTTAAGGGGCACATTTGAAAAAGGCCGCCGTAATAAAATATATTGTCGGAAGAAGTTTATGAATGAGTGTGCTGAATGCTTGTTGAAAATCAAGAGATAATGAATCCAATTACTTTATAGGGACGTAAACGGGACTGTTTTTATTGTATTGTAGTTACCGGTATTGTAGCGTTGCAGTAACTCTATACCTTCCTGTGGGCTACAATGCATGTTTGTTTTCGTTGAGGATGCGTCAAATGCGAAATGAGCTCTTAAAGTTACCTTCCTCCACTGATGGTGAGTCCAGCGAGCACTGTATTACCTTGAGGGGGCACATTGAACTCTATCTCATAGAATAACACGTCTCCGAGTTTATCTCATCATTTAGGGTATAGCGATTTTCACAAATGCTACAGCGAATATGATCCCATTTCGCCGTCAGTGCTGAAAGCTACGTGACATTCGCACTAGTGTTCCAAGCCTCAAGTAAGTGCGGAGCTGGGCAGCCTACTTCGCTTCTGCCTCTATTTCCTCCTCTGTTTCTTTCTTTTCCTCTTTCCAGTTTTTTTCTTTCTTTCATATGTCTGTATTTCTATTACTTTTTTATTTTTCTGAGCCCCCGAAGTGCTCTGCTGCCAATATCATCCTCAACGTGCTCAAAGAACAACAGGAGGAGGACGTCCCCCTTGGAACGAGCACGCGCTCAATGTGCTACTGATGGCTGTGCTGCAAGTGGTTTCACCTGCGTAACGCTCAGCGATCACAGTAGATGACAGCAGACGACAATTCAAGCACCTAACGGTGCTTCGTGCTTAAAGGTCCCACTTTCCCGTGTGAATTCACCACAGATGAACTCAAGGTGGTAGCCATCTTTCTCTGTTTCATCTCCCCCGCTCCCCTCAACCGTGCGCCGGGAAGCTATACGGGATTCGCTCGCCTTTCGTATCGACGATGTGCGATAACGTCGACATGTGACGTGGTATCACGACACCGGAAAATTTGGTGATGTGTGGCATGAATATGGGGTAATATGAATACATCGTCACTCGGTTAAGGTCGCGTGGATTTTTCTGTACGCAGTCTCGCTAGACCTTACCAGACCGTATACGAGACGTTTGCGGTATCTATAGCGAGGTCTCGAGGACGGTATTGCCAACGTAGTGAAGTCATTCGCCTTTAAAAAGTTACCGGGGTCACGATGCACCGATTATTGCGCTATAGCCCGGCGCTATCGCCGATTTGGAGTTTTTGAATGTGCACCTCCTACAAATACAGTGAACAACTCGACGACACTTTGTCAGAGTTCTCAAAACAGAAACGTTTCTATGACCTTTTGCATTCGCTGATTTTCTTCGAATGTATTCGAGGACCCTGCTTGCGCGAATGAAATTTTGACAAGAAGGGCGCTTCTGCATCTGCCAAAGTTCATGGACGAGAGATTACTCCTGGACTCTCCTTTACACTTAATACCTTAGAAAAACGATTTACTACATCTCTCTGTCTCTAATTGTAGACCCAAAGCGTCCCAAGTGAGAACGACATCCTTACGGCTTCTACTTTGGCATGTGCCTGGGCCAAAAACGTTGATGCTTTTGACTTCAGACCCAGCGTTCGAATACCGTCGTCGAAACATCCTCATTCATGTTTGAACTCGTGGAAGTGTTGCCGCGCTGACGTCACCTGGTTGCACTTGCGTTTATATATATGCGTAGGTCGATCCAAATGGCTGGGACGTAGCATGAGAAATGCAAACAATCGAAAACATACAATTAGTGCAGAAAACCGTGAAACTACATCTGTTTAAAAATATTTTCGATAAAGAACGCATAACTTGTATACTGCAATCACTATAGCGGATCACACGCGTTATTCTATGGTGGTATCTCAACCATATGGACCAAGATCCTTTTTAGTTCACTTTAATTATTTCCATTGTGTGTCATAACCACCCCACTATACAGCTAAAACCACAAATTATGCCAGCTATACCTCCCTTGCCTTCACTGTCTGTCGGTTTAATCCGCTCGTGCTTAACAATGGAACGAGTACACTTGATACAATCCCGTTCTTTCATTGCATTTTATTTTTAATTTCAGAGTTTCAAGGCAAATCTCTCAGGCTATACATTCACCGCGGCACTTTCCCGCCATCGACGTTTCCACTATGCTACTTCCGAGACGAGGACTCCGCTATCACGTGACCAGTCTAGCTGCCTGTGAAACCCATGCTCAAGTAAGTATAGCAATTCCAAGTATAGTGTAGGCAAATGGTACGGACTCTGCGCGAGCGCGTTCTTCGGAATATGCATTCGAGAAGGTGTCACATATATGTTGCCTGTTACATGGCGGGACGACGATACATCATTGTCGGCGTTCCACGAATCCTCTCTTCCGGAGAACAGGGCAATGCGTCATAGAGATACACAAGCATGCTCGCATGCTCAATATGACGACGATGGCAGTGTTGAGAAGGTTGGCACATTGTTCCCTGTGACGGGTGACCACTGAAGAAAATTCCGCGTCAGGCAAGCGCTGTCTTCTATAGCAAGGGCAAGCTCAAGTGTGCGGCGTGCTGTATACGCAGCATCGATCAATTTTCACGGAAAAAAAATATAGCACTAAAACTAGGTACACGATGTGAGCTGGAGCACTGTCATAAGATTCTCTAATAGGGCCTGCTATTACTGGCTCATTTGTTCTTTGTTTTATTTTGCGCATGACACAGTCCATCTGCGTCCTTGATTTGACAATTACATTCACTCTCAGTCGTTTAAACGCGCTGCACACGTTCTTAAATAAGAAATGTCGTGGTAATACTGTGCTAGACTATTTTAGATCGTTACTGCCGCAGGCATAATGGCTATATTATGTCACGTAACGACATAGCCAGAGTAAATCGAGGATTTTTTCTCGCATTGCTTGGTGGCGACATTTTTTAACTACGCATGGCTACAAAATAAAAAAAATGAAGTACGATTATAAACACTGCATTTGATTATCCAGGTAATTATGATAAGCGGCCTTGTCTGAAGTTTTATGACGCAGACATGCACGCACCCACGTGCACACACACACACACACACACACACACACACACACACACACACACACACACACACACACACACAAGACACATAGGTGGACGCATAGAGGGAGAGATAACACAAGGAGAAAGGCAGGGAGGTTGAACCAGGGCTGAGCCCCGGTAGGCTACCCTGCACTGGGGAAGGGGGGAGGGGGAAGGAAAGCTATAGAGGAGGAGAAATAAAAGTCACTGATTGGGCCGACGCGTAACAGTTTCACATCACAAACGATGAAACGGGCCGGTGTCTTTGAGAAAACGCAACAGTGCTTTCGTTGCCTTTCGGAAATTGGATGGGCAGTGCCATGGTCTCAATACTTTCTCGACAGTGAAATCACTTCTGATTTCATATACACACATGTGCTTAGGTATACGCATGTGTTTGTGCACTGTTGCTGCTGTTCTGTGCCATTGAATTCAGGACATTGCTGAATAACCTTGCGAGAGTTCATACTCTATATGAAAGACTTTCTGCCTGTTGTTCCTGGAAATGAGGGCGTTCTCTACTTACTTGTTTGGCAACAGATGCACACCGCAGGAAAAGTCTTCGCATAGCCGCATCCTAGTATTTCCTTAGAACATGCGCGCAGGGAATCATACCACATGCGTATGGAGATCACAAGAAAGAACTTAGGTTACTGCGGAGAGATGTGAAAAATTTTGTATTTTTTATTGTCCTTCCACCTGATGGTATAACACCGCGTCGAAACTCTGCAAGTTCAAAGGTTCTGCACGTCCTACGAGATCTTCGTGTACCGCTGTTCGCTCGTCCGGTTGTCTCGGAGTTCGTGCCCTTGCGATGCGCTGAGCTGAGTAGGCGGACTGCATCATATGCGCCGTAATGCGCTAGTCTATACGAATAACCGATGTTCACTGCCTCCGCGAAGTGGTCATTATGTACAGGAATCAATACATCTGTCTGTAACTGCATCCTTTGCGTACCGATAAGGACATTAAATATGAATCGAAATGCCAATAGACAATCGGAAAGTGCGTTGTATACGCGACCTACAACGAATCATCAGGAAACAAATGCGACAAGTGAGACCCATTTGCAATAACTGAAGTTTTAGGGGCCTAATAATGATCTGTGTATGCATATTTTTGCACTGAAGAAGCGTAAGAAGCAAGAACACTACATTTTCATTCGGCTATACTCACCCGGTTTCACTAAAAAAGCTGCGCATCGAGACGCTCATTGGGTAATCAACATCACAATGAGTATACAGAAACATCGCGTACACTTAGTATGCATGCTTAGGCGCAGGTCTTCACAAAGCGCGAATTCTTGTCGCCGGTGGTTCTGGCCCACAGAATGCATGTTATGCTTCGTTAATAAAGTACGAATTAAAATTACAGTTGTGTCAAGTTCATCTTGAAGAGAGTGAAGTGAGGAGGAGTTGGTGCAGAACTTGGATCACTGTGAGTCTTCGTCCCGAAAGTTGTTTGATAAACGATATCTCCGTGCAACCACCCGTGTCCCTGATCTCCACGACCTACTTTCTTCTTCTCCAGCGAGAGTCACTTCCACAACAAGTTGCAACAGCAACGACAACGTATACGCACAAATGTGCGCGTCCAGTGGGCGAGTGGCTCTATGCATGCCGCGCTATCTCGTTGACCATCCTGACAAGCGAGCGTGTGGTTGTCCGATCACGCGGCTGCAGAAACGCACTTCTCTTTGCTGGAAGCTAAACGAAGACGACTGCATGCGTGTACAGGCCCTCCCGCACGGTCCGGAGGGGAGACCTGAGGAACTGATTGCGAGCGATCGATCGCTCGATGAAAGCCGTGTCCGGTGTCGCGCAGGGTTCTCCTGGCGTTTTCTCCATCGGACTCCCGACGTTTCTGACAAACGCCCGAAATCCACCTAGCAGGGGAAGGGGCCGTGGAGTGCATTTCCGTGCCCCAATGGACGGGCCATTTAGATCCTTTTGCTAATTTCTAACAGCTCCAGCCGAAACAAGTTTGGGCGTGGTCCTTCTCTCACCGGAGAGACGGGAAATAGCTGGCTGTCCAGTTTGCCCTTTTTGCCTCTTCTTCTTCTAGTTTATTTTAATTTATTATGTGCGTGACCGTGCGTAGTACATGTCGTGGGGAAGGGGGGGAGCGTGTTGCATTTTGAAGTTTTATCGTAGTGTCCCACCTTCTCGTCTGTTCGGCAGTCTGCTTTCTGTGAGGGAACTTCAGTGACTTCGCTATGCGTGTAGCTCGAATTTCGGTACATTGTTCGCGTCATTTTCTTATAAAGGTTCTGATCATCTGGCTATATTAAGACTTGTTTTAATATTTCCGTCAGTTTGAAAAGGTTTGTGAGTCTTTGAATTCATTTACTCTCTTCTGCACGTCCTCTTCATACTTACATGCGAACCTTAGCAAGTGCCAATAATATCTCAGTTTCCCTCCCGCTTTCCAGCATTTTCCTTCTTTAGTGTTTCAATATTTCTTTTTGTGATAAGGAAAAAAAAATTAGCTGGTGCCGAGGAAGGTGCAATCACCTCGTATAAAAAATCGCAGTAATGGAAAACGAAGTCCCTGTTCTGATTGGCAGGGGTCACTCAGCTGGTGCAGGCGGCGGATGCAAGCCCAACTTGGCTGCGCACTTCAGAAAAACAATTGTCTGACAATTCAATTCATGACCCGTTTGCGCCGCCGTGAACATTTGTACGTGGTCGAAGACGTCAGTGTACCTCAAGTACATAAACAAGTCTCTTCAGTCTTCGCCTCGGTTCGTTTTGTACGTTACACGCTGTTTCGATCGCTGTACGGTTTTTAGAGATGTTCTATTGCACGCGCACCATCTTGTCGTCTCTTTCAATGCTCGTCATGCGATCTGTGCGTGCGTTGCCCCAGCCAGCTAGAGGGAGACAACAGGCATCTCTCTGCTCGGGGGACAAGAGAACCAAGACCAGAAACGGTCCTTTTTCTCTTCGTTCATCTCGATAGATCCTCTGCGTGGTGTTCCTTGTTATTCCTGCCATACGCTGTCCGCGTTGTCTCTTCACGCCGAGAGGAGAGGGTGAGTGCGGAAGGTTGAGAGAGAAAGAAGAGGAACTGGTGCCATTCCGAACGACACTTGCTCCACCATCCCTCTCCACTTTCACTCTCTCTCCCACGGTTCGTGGCATCTCGTAATGTTCGCCTTGCCTCTTCATCGTTTCGAGCGATGAAGGCTGGAAGCAGTTACGGTTGCGACGTGGCTTCGTCTTCGACTTGCTCTTGTTCTGCGGCTGCTGCGCGCACTTTCGCCGACAGCACCCTCCCGTACCTCTGTCGCCCCTCGAGAGGCTCTGTTGTTTCTTATTGACGCGAACGAAAAAGGCCGGTTGGAGCGGGAGAAGGGGGGTAGGTGATGAGGGGGCAGAAGGAATCATGGCGACGGGGCGAAAGTATCGCCGTCGCATTGTCCTGTCGCCCGGAGGAGTGACAGTCGACATCTATTGATTTCGCCATTGTCTCGCTCCTCTCGGTTCGTACATTCCGTGTTTTCTCGCCCTTACCCCCCAACCGCCACTTCTCTTCCGGCCATGACCATACCGATCTCGACTCATCGGGCTGTATAGTGTG
The DNA here is from genome assembly GCF_013339725.1 of Rhipicephalus microplus. NCBI lineage: Eukaryota > Metazoa > Arthropoda > Arachnida > Ixodida > Ixodidae > Rhipicephalus > Rhipicephalus microplus. The sequence goes on from NC_051170.1 coordinate 103,611,987, forward strand.
GCCCCTTGCGCCTTCCTACACGGCTCTCCATCTCTCTCGTGCACCCCTTCATCCCCCCGCTACGCAGCCTTTCTCCTGTTTGTTTTTATTATTTTTTTCTCCTTTTGCCTCTTTTCTTGTTTTTCTTCTTCTTCTTCTTTTTTTCTGACTGAAGATTCAACAAGACGGCGTTGTCTTGCGTCCCGAATGACGAGTGTCCTGGGAGATATGAGACGTAAGGAAGTAAGAATACTGTGACGCCTGATGTGGTGGGCGGAGATTTGCTGGCTCTGAAGATTTGTCATTGAGGACTACACACGTCGAACTTTCGAGAAAATTGTGGGAGTATTTGCACGCGTAGGCAAATCAGAATACAAACAGTGTCACGCCAGCCTTTCTTTTTTTGTCTCTCATTTCTCTTTTTTTCCTATTTGTGTTGCGGCACCTTTCGCCCACGTGCTTGTCTCCAGCGCGTCACCTCCGATATTTTTTCCGCGTTCTTTCGTAATGTCAAAGGTTCGAATCAGTGAGGCGAGAGATGATCTAATGGACGATAAGTCAGCGTGAAATGTAACAATGGTTTCAACAAGTGTTACTTGGAAAGGTTGCAGTCAGGTGCAGATGCGTTAATTGCGCTATGCACCAGGCATATTTTTCAGGCAAGGCGACACGTCGGCGTGCAGCGCAACCATCTCCGCCGTGAAGGGCGTGTTACAAAATTAAAATTTCATAAATGGTCTGCGTTTGTACACGTCTGCGATCAGTTTGTAAAATATCCCATGGGACCGTTTCTGACTTTATATCTAACAAGTATTAATATTTTCTGCTCTCTGTAGGTACTCGCGAAATACAAAAACAGCAGCAACAAAAGGTACGTGGTGGGAGTGCCTCCTAGCGTGCCGTGATTGCAGTGCTCCCTAACGTTCCGTCCGCAAACGACCACAGTTTTCGGCGACAGGACAGCGACTGTGGTGGTGCATGGCGGTACGGTGACGAAACTGGCACTTGCGGCAACACGAATATGGTAACCGCTGCATCTGCTTGTCACTGTTGAGCTGAAATTGTGCAATAGCTGAAAGTTACTTTTTAGAAGCCGTCTTTTTTAGGCATGGATTCCTAACAGTTGATGTTGGCACTGCGAGGCAACGAATTTCCCAAGACATTTTCCCACACGTAAAAGAGAAAGAATGATGGATGTCTACTATGTGTAACTTAAACGCTGGGGCGAAGAATGGAATGGGCTGTCGTGCTTGTTGGTGCGAACTGCCTTCTGTAGCATCAATACCTTGGTGGATCAGGAAATGTACCGCCCCGCTGCTGATAATTTTAGTGGTCTATTGATGCGTTGTACTTTTTATTGATGCGTTGTATTTTTTATGTGTTGTACTTTGTTCATCTGTTCCGTGCTCTAAGAAAAGATTTTTTTATAGGTCCTGGCTTGCCGCATATATATATAACTACGTTTAAGAATGCGTGCAAACTCCCTTTTAGGGTTTATTGTACTCCCTTTAAGGAGCCGTCGGAAGCCCGACGCTCCAAAGTCGAGTAAAAGATTATGTGTTTTTTTGTTTTTTTAAGTTGAACTTTAAGTGCTCTATTCTTTTTTTTTTCATACAGTCATACCTATACAGTCACAACGACCGTTAGCCAGGCAAGGATAGTATATGGTCCATTGTTAAAAAAAATAGAACAGGCATATCAGGTGTAGAATTCAACTGAATGGTACTCTATCAGATGCCATAGTTTATAGTAAACAAAAGACTTCATGAAATACACCTAATTAGCCAATATGGTTACGTTAGAGATCATATTCACTACACTGTTTGAAGTTACGTGCAGTTTCAAGGCCTCTAGGTGTAAAATATTCCAGATTTTTGTGCCCCTGAATTCAATCACTCTGCCACTTTTGAAAGAGAGTTATATCTAGCGTGTTAAGAAACATCAAATGAAATTAAAAGCTAATATTCTCTTTTTTTTTAAGTGTACTATTCCTTATCTTTATAAAAATCGGACTTGTGTTCGTAGAATTGCTCGTATTTGTTTTTTGTAATCAAAATTTTCACATGGACATATTCAAAATATTTGACGTGTCCACGTATACTAGGATTCTCGCATTATCTTTTACGTGTTATTGGGTGTCAGGGTGGCACCAAAGTTAATAGCCCTGGTGATGACAGTGTGCGTAGCTTCCAAAACCGAAGGCTTAACCCATAATTGAATGCAACAACCACAGTGAGATTTGAGTTGTGAACGCTTGAGCAGTGAGGTTTAAGGTATGAGCATTTATGTAATTGACTCACCAACTATAACCGCTGGAAACACGATAACAAATTCCACAAGGCGATTTGACTTCATGTTCATACACAGCACCGACCGTACCGCACACGTCTATACACATGTGCATAATAAGTATTATACCTGAAGCGCAAGTCTTTATCGCAATTCAAAAAAAAGGATATTATTTATAAACTGACAAGTCTCCGAACTGAGTAATAATGTTGTGATGATCCATGGTTCAGCATCTGTGTACCACTTTTAATTACTTCTAAAGAGAGACAAATGAGACACTTCAAAGCTGTTAATACTTCTAATAGGAACGTGTCAATAGAAACTCTCAATAAAGTACTCAATAACGCACTGTTTTAGGCTAGTTGGCCTAGGTCGAGTGCAAAACGAATGGTGCCCAGCTGAAACTAATCGAGTCAAATGCATTTTCATTAGTGAGCAGTCCTTGGCGCAATCATCATTAACACAGTGATTATTCCCTAGCAGCCACAGAGCGATGTGTTCAAGTCACCATGATTACATTCCTGGTTTTTTAATCGTTCTGTAATACATAAGAGCACTATCGGGGCATTAGGAAAACATAATGGGATTGTTATCGATCTGAAAGCATGTCTCACGACACATTGTTATTCGCTGTGTTGCTTGCTGGATATCTTCACCAAGTATCCGGCTCCACCAAGTAAGTTCGCATATTTTATGCCGGGACTATACATAACGCCACTGATATTAAATTTATCCAACATTTCTTCCAAATTTCGTTTTTAATTAAGCAAAAGTGGACGTTCAGCCTTATGCTAAAGCTTATTGAAAATTGTTCTTGTTTACAAAGTACCTGATGTGAAAACCTGAATAATTTACAACTGCATTTGTTCTAAGACAAACTTCAATATTCGCGCACGTCCCAATAGCATTCGATAACTCGTGGGGAACGTGCCGTAAAACGCTCATGGACGAATACAAGTTGCGGCGATGTAAATAATTCGCAGTGCATTTCGCCCACAAATGCTGAAGAAATACTTAAAAAAATATTACTAACGAAAAGAAAAACTTGCCACTGGTGCTTCTGAATTCCAAAAAAAAAAAAGTGATGGTGGACAACTAGTTTGATGAATACAGTGTTGCTATCATACAGGTGGATGGCTGCCTTAGCTAGTATTTCCCATCACTTAGCAACATAACGTAACAATATGTCGGGTTTAACGTCCCACAACCACAATATGATTTTGAGAGGCGCGTAGTAGTGGAGGGCTCCGAAAATTTCGACCACCTCGGTTCTTTAACGTCCATGCACCTAAATATAACCACACGGGCCCCAAACATTTTCGCCTACATCGGATTAGCAGGTTTGGACAGACAGCCCCTCACAATAAAGAAATTACTTGGACCATGGCCTGAGATGCACCTTCCGAAAAAGGCGAACTTTTCAGACTTTTCAGTGGAGACCTGACTGGATAAACGCCTGTGATAGACAGCCAGAGACGGAAATATTTAAAATGTGTTTATGCATATACTGACAGTAGAAAAGGAAGGTGTGCGTGTAAACAGTTTATGATAGCGTGAATTGCTGGAAGCAAACTGTGTATTGGCATATTTGAACTGGTTTTAGTGTGCTATTATGTTTTTTTATTGTTAGTTTTTGGGCACCTTTTTAGCATTCTTTTTTTTTCTCGCTGCAGAACTTCGGGATATGGACTAGCCGAGGCAATTTGCACCTCAACCTCTCCACAGCAAAACAGTTAGAACAGAACAGAACAGAACAGAACAGAAAACGCAGCCGCCCATCGCTTAACAACACTACCTTGGCAAATCGGATGCTATCTAGCTGACCTCTCTGCCTTTCTATCAATGTACTCTCTCTCTCTCTCTCTCTCTCTCTCTACCTGACGCACACTGTATAGTTAGAGCACTCTGTTCTACATACTTAATCATATACATCACTGACCTAACGTTATAGCATCTTATGCTAGCACACATTTACAATCACCGATGGGAGAACTAGGAGACTTCTGCGAATAGTTATCGAACACATGCAGAGTAAATTAGCCATGACCTAATATTCCTTTTAGCCATGACCATGATCCTTGTGCTAGCCTACCATATCTGTCATTAGACAGAGGTAACCGCATGTCGATTGTATACTAGTAAGTGCGATAGTATGGCATGTATATTCAAGATCTTGTATTCTCGCTTCCACACGAATTTGCCGCATTGATTCCATCGATTCTGCATCGCTCTTACTATGCTTGCAAAACCAATTGCTGGGCGTGCTTATCTATTTTTGTCGCCATATCGGAGGAACTATAGGAGTGACTGGCTTTATTGAGTGATTGCTTCAAGGTTAAGTCTGGATTTTCTTTCTTTACTCCTTCCTTTCTGTCGTCTCTCGTGAAAAGATAATAATATCACTGTCACTGGTCGTTCGCTTGCACTAAAATCAAGCAATCAGTTATAAGCACATCATGCTGCCACCCACCTATAGATTTTTTACGAACTTCTCATTGGTTTAATTTTTACTTTTGCCGCAATTATTTTCTTGTGCGTGTGTCCAGCTGTATCTCGGCGTGCCGCTTGCAAATCTCAAGGTCAGCACTGTCAAGTCGCCAACTTTCAACCGGATTGACCCGATAAGGTCGCCAGCTTGAAATGCGCGTTGCCAGAGAGAAAGAGAGAAGGGAGGGGAGAATAACAAGACACAAGAAAAAAATGAGCTGAGAAAGGAAAGCGAAAGTAGCGGAGACAATGAGCGTCCGGACTTGTGACGCACCGCCAGCGTCTGACATTTTGCCCACTGACGCGCTGCATTATAAGGGAACGAGACGCACACTCTGTAGGCGGGTTTTTGAGGGTGTATCTCGTCATCTTCTATTTTTATTGCCCTGCGTCGCGGTTCTTCTGGAGTTACTATTACAGCAAGACTGACGCAGTGCTTAAGATGTCGCTAATTTATTAGCGATGTCTTCTGCACTGCATCAGTCTCAATATAATAGTCACTCTGCACAAGGCTTGAACACAAAAGGAAGAAAATATGCATATAAATACAAGTCCTTCCCGTGACTTTTGCCTATGGCTTAACTTGATCCCCCACACGGAGATAACGCGTGATTCGGTGCTCAAGAATTCCCATATTCTTTATTTAATTTCGAGTATGACTTTGTCCGACATTGGTGATTCGCACAACGGCTTCACTGCTTGCCGAACACACCTAGCAGCTGTTCTTCTTTCGTTAAAATGATAAATAACTGCACTTGCGGTGCTGCAAAGCAGCAGTGTTTTGTAATGTTTCACTTCCGTGCGCATTATTTTCGGCACGACAATTTTGTTTTCTAATGTCAGGCTGGTAATATTTTCTTGCGAAAGTCAATGTATTGGTGTTTGTATCTAAATCTATTTGAGAAATATTATACTCGATTTGCACGTAGTTTTCGTTAGTGGTATTCGATTCAAACGTGGAAAAACTTGATATTAAAAAAAATTTTCTCAAGAATTTTTCGCGTACATAAGATGGACGCACATAGGACGTACGCAGGATTATAGGACATAGGACGTACGCAGGACGTACGTAGGACGTACGCAGTTGTATGCAGCATTGCTGTAAGGTTCGCTGAACTTCCGGCAAGCTAAGGAAACAAGTAATTGAAAAAAAATATATGCGTTTCAAATTTCGTGATTAGCTTGATTCGTCGCTTCAGTGATGTACACACTGTACATATCGCTAATCTACAAACTGACGTCTGTGAAAAGGCCAAAAGTGTTTTGAAAGCTATCTGCGTGAGTCATGGGATTTCGAGGGAAAATGAATCTGTGTAAATCACCTGACTAAAGGCATCGGCAAAACATTCACGCGACATCACTTTAGTTATCGTTATAACATCGTTACTATCACGTTACTTTATAACTCTTGCTTACGCATCGTGTGTGAACGTACACAATACAACTAGAGGGGATCGTTCTTGATCTTTGTGTATCTCCCTCATCAACAGGGGCTAAAGTACGCAGCAGTGGTCGACTTTTCATATTTTGAGCACACCTAATCAGAAAAGTCCTGAAGTGATGCGAGTGAAGTTTGCGGTACACGTATCTTCTTGATCTATACGCTCTTATACCCGTTTGAGTATGCTAAATGAGAGTATCACCTGTTCTGAGTTAAACGTGAGAAATGAAACCAGCAAGATCCGGAGTAAAATGCCGCAGCCAGAAATTGTTCGCATGGGACGTGTGAGGCTGGGGGTGCACTAATACTTCGAGAAATGAGCACTGTGCCTGCGGGAAAGCGTCCACTCACTCCCTTTTATGTCACATACAGTACAACTCAAACTCAATCTAACGGTACCCGTAATTGCGAACATTTTGACCAAACGAAATCATTCCTGTGTGGAGTTTCAATTGCAAGTTATTACTGTTGAACTTTAATTGAGAATAAAAGTGCATGCGCTGTGATCAAAACATAAGTTTCGGGAAGAAACTACGCGCGTGCAGAGTGGAGAGGAGTACATTAAGTATCACTGACATTATTACCAACTGCACAAAAGCGAAACTATAAATCACTGTGAGGCAGCCGGAAATAATGACGGCACATCGTAGAGCGTTCAGAAAATCACAACTAGCGGAGATACCAAGTGTCAAAATTAAGTGTTTTTTTTTTTCTCTTCAACCTGTTTTTTAAAGTTAAGCTTACGAAAGATGACATTGGAACGCTACGCTGCTCATATGAGTCAGCCTAATGAGAACGTTATTTCGGTTTATCTTTATTTGCACGTCATTACGCCGGAATTCAGGCCTATAGTCATCGTGAAGGCACACTAAGCGAAACAATGAATCAATTTAAACAGATAACTTGTCGAAAACTGTACCGTCGCTATTTTTACTATCATAGGTTCGTTTATTAAAAAATTGAAGGCTAACATTACACTTGGTACGTCTCGCGCCGAAATTTCTGCACTCAGGCGTCAGCATTGCGTCAGAAATTTCGAAGTGTTTTTTTTTTTTTCGAAGTTCGCCAAGGTGCGAAAATTTTCTGGAAGCTGATACACTGAGTATGAGCCGGTCTCAGAAGTCAATGTGCTTCGTTTTCACCGATTGAGAACTGCGTAAACGCTAGCAGACATTGTCAAACTGCACGACGTCACAATGGGTTGGTGCAGGAACATGAAAATGGCGTCGCCACCCGTGTTTTATTGTTACTCGCTTTTTCGCATACAAGGCGTCTTCTGGCGGCAGAAATTGTGCTTTTAGTATTGTAGAAGGATAATTTATGATGATGATGATAATATGTGGGGTTTAACGTCCCAAAACCACCACATGATTATGAGAGACGCCGTATAGTGAAGGGCTCCAGAAATTTTGACCACCTGGGGTTCTTTACCGTGCACCCAAATCTGAGCACACGGGCCTACACCATTTCCGCCTCCATCGGAACTGCAGCCGCCGCAGCTGGAATTTGAACCCCCGACCTGCGGGTCAGCAGCCGAGTACCTTAGCCACTAGACCACCACGGCAGGGGTAGGATAATTTATCGATACGAGAAAATATCCTTTTCTGTTTAGTGTCTGTTTGACATGTCCAGCATTGTACGATGCTATGGCGGGTGCTGTTGAAATTCAGCGTATAGTTCGACGAAGTTATGGTAGGTAAAGTTTTGGAAGTGGGGCTATGTGTGGGTACAGTGCGAGAACGATGAAGACAGAAGACTAAAAGGGTCAGTGCTCGTCCGTGTCCCTTCTGTACACCCTCTCGTCTACATGCAAGAGGGTAAATACTAAGAAAAGAATAGAAATGAATAGAAATGTCGTGAGCTATGACATAACTGTATGCACTGTGCCACGGATCCTAAACTACGTCGCCGGATCTCCTGAATGAGTCGTTCGCATCTACAGCGTAGAACACTGCCGCAATGTGATGTACACGAAGTTGCTGGGCAGCGTGATATGCAAATACTGGTAAACCGAACTATAGCAGACAGGACGCGATGCAGCACGCGAAACCGCGAACACTGTGAGCTAATGGCGCATGACCAGCAGTTTGTGGCAACCGCGACCACAGAGGGGTTGTGTGCACCTGCATGCAAGCTATACGAGTTTCCTTATATACACCTGTGAACACGTCGTGGTGGCACGCTGTGAACGTCTCGAGTGCGGTATATTCGCAGGCATGTCCTTGATGTAAGCCTGAAAGTTTTAATATTGAATTTATAGGTATACGTCGCTCACTTCCAAGTTCAACTTCCTGCCACTTGAACAACGACTTACGTGAGATTGTAGATTTTCAGATCATCAAGGATCTCCTCGATTGCCTTGAAGATACGCCAGTGACTCGCCTTCTTTCAGCTTTCGGGCTTGGTGTCGTTGTTTCAATTTTCGGACCAAGCATTTCATCGCTCCTCTCTTTCTCGAAAAATTGAATTGCTGCACAAACTTGAAGAAAAACAAGGGAGGCAGGAAAGAGCGCAGACTACCAACTGTTTATTGTCGTTTTTTGAAGCCAATATAAATACGAGAAAATATTTGGCTTGGCATATATTGGCTTCAAAAAACGACAACAAACAGTTGGTAGTCTGCGCTCTTTCCTGTCTCCCTTGTTTTTCTTCAAGTTTGTGCAGCAATTCAATTTTTCAGGTATGAACCAACTAGTCTGCAAAAAAGTATTGCTCCTCTCTTTCGTTCGTTCTTTCTTCTTTTTCGACACGACATCAATAGACCCCTTTTGAGTCTTGCAGGTGCGATTTTCGATAAGCGGAGCACGTGCATAACCCCTGCGACATTTGTCAAACAGGTGGAGAGATCGCGAACTGCTGTGCTCACCTTTGGCGGTCTTCCGCTTTGGTTTCGCGGAATACTGAGACAAAAAGCGCACGCGGGGGGGGGGGGGTGACCTTTGTCGCGCTCGGTTAAAAAGGGTGGGCTATCAGAGAGCCAGAAAGAAAAGTTGTTTAACCCGTAGCAGCCTTCGCACCTCGAGCACGACACGACACGCCCATCGCCTCAAAGTGTCCGTATAGGAAGCATTTCGACATGGCGGTGACTCAGGGGATGTAGCTATACGAATAGTAGTTCCTCTCAAAGCAGGATTTGATGATCTTGTTGGACATACTTTTGGGAGTAAATAATAAGCGAAGCCTAATATATATCTATGTACACGGTCTGTCCTTGAAGTAATGAGGACTTATTGATAAAAATAGTATTTCTAAGGTTTAACGTGTCAAAACCAGAATGTGATTATGAGAGAGGCCGTATAGTGGAAGACTCCGGAAATTTCGCCCAGCTGGCATACTTTAACCTGCCCCTAAATCTAAGCACACGGGCTCCTGGCATTTTCACTTTCATCTAAAATGCGACCACCTTAGGGCCAGAAGTGGGTTGCCATAACGACTTGATAACCGCGGCGGGTAGTATTTAGGTTATCAATATGTAAAACTGCTGTATAGCTCAAACTAGTACGCTGGTATCATGGAGTTGTGTGCCTACGGCTAAACGCGACGTTAATAGCAGAACAAGGTTGAGAGGGCCTTCAATACATTCACGTTGTATAGGTATGCACGCATCTCACTTACAAAATCTAGACCTATAGGTCTAGACGCCGCAGTCTAGACCTACAAGTCTAGACTGCTTCAGTTTAAACTGCTTCCGCTTAGTAGCGCGTATACATACGCGCTACTAAGCCGGAACGTCGCCGTCAATAAAGACGGCAAATTAACCGAGCCGCTTCCTCAGTGACAGATTTCGCTTTCGTGCGAAGCTTTCCATTGAATCAGTATACCGCAACGCAGATAAGGCAAGATGGAAATTGCCCGCAAGAAAGATTAACGGGAAAAGCTCACGGCCCTCGAGAGCAAGAGGAACGGGCTGAAAGGGTTCACACACCGGGGTCCGCAAATGGGCGCCGGCATAGAAAATGAGGAAGAAGACGAGAGGGGTGGCTGAACGGAGTGTCAGGGCGACGCGACGATGAGCTTATATAAAGTGCGCCGGGTAAATCTGTCCGCACCGCAAATTAATGAAGCTGCCGTCAGAGTAGATTAGCCGGCGGGAATTCCATCGCCGCTTGATACCTCCTCTGCATGCATGGCTGTATGCGAGGGGGTGGCTTCGTTCGCTAAGACCCCCCCCCCCCCCCCTCCCTCTCTGCCACCTTCTTTCCGTGTTTTTAGAGAGGCAGCTCGGTGCATACTGAGAAGTCCGCGGCTTGATGGGACAGCGTGTCCCATCAAGAGAGGACTTAAGGAGGGTTATAAGAATCACTGCTCGCTTGTTTAAGAGGTCATCACGCGAGTTAACGACTTGGGAGGAGAAGACGGGGACAGCGCAATCGAGCCAGCTACTTGTATTGTAACTGCGTGTACCTTACGGTATTAACACCGGTATTTCAAAAGGTAATGCGAGCCTCGTTAACAACAAAATGTCGTTATGGTCTGATGCTCCTGTGGACGCTGCCGGCGGGGTTAGCTGAGTAAAAATAAAAAAAAAACGCTCATTTCGGAGGCCAGTTAAAATATGAACAATCGCAGATTAAACGCTGCCGTAGAGACCTCCCTCACAGTTGTGTACCTTGGCTTCAAGGGAGGCGACTTTCCTAGTAGTTATACTGAGCTCTCGTAGGTATATAACTAAAGCCAGAACAGGTCCCACCATTTATATATATACAATACGTTGTTGCTGCCGCGGTGGTGTAAACAGTGCACAGAGAACACAGTGACCGCCCGTAATCGCCGTGTAATCACCGCTGCAGGTCAGAAGTGCGTGCGTAAGCAAGAAAACTCCAAACCTCCATCACAGCTCGTGTAATTGCACGGAGCTGAGAAACTCCCACGCCCGTTGAAGGGAAGCAAACATGAAACTAGCATCTTCCAGACTTCTATCTATCTATCTATCTATCTATCTATCTATCTATCTATCTATCTATCTATCTATCTATCTATCTATCTATCTATCTATCTATCTATCTATCTATTCTATCTATCTATCTATCTATCTATCTATCTATCTATCTATCTATCTATCTATCTATCTATCTATCTATCTATCTATCTATCTATCTATCTATCTATCTATCTATCTATCTATCTATCTATCTATCTATCTATCTATCTATCTATCTATCTATCTATCTATCTATCTATCTATCTATCTATCTATCTATCTATCTATCTATCTATCTATCTATCTATCTATCTATCTATCTATCTATCTATCTATCTATCTATCTATCTATCTATCTATCTATCTATCTATCTATCTATCTATCTATCTATCTATCTATCTACAAATTGTTTCCCCCTACAACACTTTTGGAAGTACAGATGCTACCTGCGGTTAAAGCGAAATAAAATCTTAACTCATTCACGAGCTTCGCATTCACGCGAACCGAAACATATTACAGAGGACCTTCTTCAAACGTATCTCCCTATCTCTCACTTCTTTCTAAAACACGCATCAAGCTGTCGCTTACACATGCGGTTCTTTCTCCAAGTCCCTTGCGCGAACACGCTGGGTTGTAGCGTTGTTCCCTAATCGATAATGAACGTTATGCATTTCTAAATAAGGCACTGAGCTGGGGCTTTCTGTAGATCCCCTGAAGCCTACATTGTGTCTCATGTACAGAATTTCACGCCATGTAAACGCTCTCATCAGTAGGCAGCGTGTATATAATCAGTTTCTTTTTCTTTCGGCCTATATTCGTCTGGTACATGTGCTGTGTGTGTGATTAGGAGCTCGCGAAGCTTAGCGTTCTTACGCGGTGTATGCAAATTGGGCGATAGCCTTATAAATGCCTCAACAAATGCGAAAATCGACTGTCGCCCTCTCGCGGCATCGGCGTTCACAACGAGTGATGAAATAAATCGCCGTCACCGTGATGACGTCAACATAACGTCACAGCCCGCCAATAACTTGTGCCTTCACTATGACGTCACTATTGCGTGGCATAAGGAGGGCCACTTCAGGGGCTCAAAGCTGTTTGGAGCGGGTTTGGGGGGGGGGGGGGGGTTGCAGTTGAATCATTAATTCTAGGAAGAAAAAGAAGCTTGCTTTCGTCTTCGAATGGGCTTAGGCAAATGCATGAGGAACCCTTGTAAGTTCATTTCGATGATGATAATAACTCAGGCTCTGGGTCCTAAAATAACGTTGTGATTATGAGGAACACTGTGGTTGACGGCTCCGATAATTTTGACTATCTGGTGTTCCTTGACGTACCCTGACATCGCGCAGAACAAGGACATCTGGCGTTTACTCCAACTAAATGTCACCGCTGCAGCCAGGATCGAACGTGTGACCTTCGGTTAAGCATCCGAGCACTTTAGCTCTGCTTTACCGTGATGTACGTTTGACAGATAATTTCACTTACAATGGGAGTTGGCTGTAAAGCGAATATTTTGTCGTGGTGGTGCTCGATTGACGAGTCACCACAAGGCATGTGATACGTACGTAGTGTTACTTCGGAACGCTTCTAATCCATTTTGGGGGGGGGGGGGTAATTATGTCGATAAATTGTATGTATAATGGCAGTCTTTCCGTTTTACCATTACGTTTAATGTCAAGTGGCTAAAAAGAGAGAGAGAGAGAAGAAAAAATATCAGAGAGGTAGGGAGGTTAACTAGACTAAGTCCAGTTTGCTACCCTACACGGAGGAGAAGGGAAAGAGGCCGGAAGTTTCTTTCTACTATCCCCAATGACATCTTCGTGGTAATGCTATTTCGACTGACACACCGAAACACTGTGATACAAGAGACACTGGGGGAATCCCTCGTTTCGCATCCTTGGACGTGTCGAAACCTCTTTTAACGCCGAGTGAGGAAGACGACGACGAAATTTTCGACTTTCCCCGAGTGAGGGCGCGACTCTCGCTCACCCCTCCCCCCCTCTCTCGCCGTCTTCCAGCAGCTCTTCAATCAAGCCGGCCGCGAGTTGTGAAATATCTCGACATAAAGCCGAGGCGTGATGTATCAGCAGTGTCATTTCAACTCGGCGGTTTCGCGGCGCGCTCTATGGAGCTCCTTCACAGTTTGCGCGCGGCCGTGACTGATTGTTTATTCAGACCAATGATTGATCCGGTCCTAATCGGGCCGCGTACACACGTACATGCATCACGCGCAATCGCGATGTAATAGGGACAACGAAATAAGTTACGGACAACAAAATAGGATTCGCGAGGAGGAGGATGGAAGGCTATCCGTTAAGCCCAGAATTGCGTTGCATACACGTGCCAGGGCACAAACCGTAACACTGCCGCAACAGCCTCGTATACGTATCTGTAACAAGAGTAAAAACAGGTTTTCAAGCTTTATAAATATATTAAAAAAATGATGACCCGTCTTGACGATGAATAAACTAAACCTAACCAAGTTGAAAAGCTGTCAGTGCTTTCCGCAAGCTTTGTTTCTCGTCCACATACGCGACAATTGTAACAGTCCCTTCAAAAAACAGCAAAAAACAAAAAAAAAACAGCGCAGCGCTTTGAGAGTCTCGGCGTGAAACGCTTTCCTGAATTGATGGATGGCCGAAGCATCAGTTTCACTTGAAACGCATCAAAACGCTGCTGCCCTCCCATCAAAACATAGTCTGCGACACTCTGCCTTGCGCTGCGGGGAAGCTCATTTCGCGCCTCGCTCTGAGAACATTTGCGCCGCCGAGCTCTACACACGCGCCTTCCGCGGGCACCTCGCACATTTCGCATCTGGTTTTGGTTCCGCTTGCTGAGCGGAAAAGCACTTCCGAGGAAAGGCGACTGCCCCGTTGCCTATCCAGCGCTGCCGGTGCCAAAGTGTTTCCGCACTTAAAACCTCATCGGTGCTATAGAAACCATTTACAAAAGAATAAATGCATCGAATAAAAAGGAATAAATTCTTAGACTAATTTTCATGCTCATTAGGGTGGGTTAGTGTGAAATGAGTTCGTGATGGCGGGTAGCACGGCAGGGAGTAGGCGCCCTAAGTAGCGATAAACAAGACCAGTAGCCGCATGTCGATATGGTAATGTTAGTTTAAAACGATGTGCACGTTGTTACAAATGGCCCTGCCTCTTCGAATACGTGTTCGAGATTCGTCAGTGCAACGCATGTGTTTGTGTGCGCGCACGTGCGTGTTTGTGTGCAACTGCCTGTGCCTTTACGGGAGCTGTGCTGATCGGGAAACTCATTTCTGAGGGGAAGAAACACATTTGGGAACGAGGGAGACCGACGCAAAAAGTCACAAGTTCGGGCTACTGGCACTTTTTTTTTTACTGTCGGACATCTGAGGCTATCAGTGGTTGCGCATCGAATGGTATTCGTTTTGAACACAGTGTAAAACATCAAGATGCTAGGGTGATGCAGAACGACAATAATGTGGCCTGCGAAAGTCTCTAAATGGTTCAGCTTCGCAGCACCCAAAAGGTCTCGAACCTAGTTATCGGTTCGTAATCGTATTGGGCTCGTCAAATTCGAGGCATAGACAAAACTAACAATGCATAATAGCAACATTAAAACGAATAATGTAAATAGAAATATCGGTGCCGTTGTCGGTTTTATAAAATCTTTGAAAAGGCAGTACACTAGTTATGGTGAATTATGCCCATATGTGTGTGTCCACCCGCGCATGATGCGTCTTTCGTCATCTCTTGCAACAAGTTTTTTTAAATGAATCGAGATTTTGACATCGTTTTATTCTAAGAATTCAGATGCTTGCATTGACTTTTACGACAAATCCGAATGACCTCGCTATACACTGCCACTCTGCGCTTATTACCGCTGCGCTTATTTAAACTGTCCGATTTTCGGGCGACCTGCCAATAACCGCTGTTTAACAGCGCAAGAGCGTCAACAACTCGCACTTTCTCTGCACAGAGGCTTTCCATCACGCCGCTTTCGAGGAAAAGCCGGAATTTACCACCTTTTCGTTAAAAGGGGGTGCGCTTGTTCGCAGTCACCGCTGGGTTGACCGAAAGCACCGACTCTCCGTCGTCATGCCTGTACCACTGCCCCCCCCCTCCCCTCTTCGTTCCCCAGAACACTGGCTGCACATGGCTCATAAACGCCAGCGCGATATGAATAGCGAAAAGGCGAGCAAAAGAAAAAGAAATGATAAAAGCAATGTAGAAAGGCCTGCATACTTGGGCGATAAAGACTCGCACTGGCAGCTCTTATAAAAGATGAGTAATGTCCTCGCATTTTTTGGCGTCCTTTTGTGCACCGAGAACGGCCCGCACGAGCTGCGCTGCTGAAGGGAGGAACAACTGAAACCGCGTTCGCGCATGTACCGGCTGCAAGTCACACGCGATGGTACACACATACGTTCTCTTGCCTTCCTTCGCTATCTTTGCTCGCTCGCACATCGCCCGTGAAACAAGAAAGAATGTAGAACGGCAGAAAGGCACAAGGAAAATGAGAAACGAGGCCTCGACGTGCCCGAAGCTTGTCTCCACCTTAGATACCGACCTGTCCAAGAAAAAAAAAAAAAAAGGTGTGCCGTTGTTGTGAGTGTGCGTTATTGAGCGATGCGTTCTACAGCGTAGTATACAGGGCAGCAAAAACGAGCGGTGCGGTCAAGCGCTTCCCGCTGTTCCATTCATACTTTTGCTGCCGCCTCGGTGGTGTGCCGTAGTGAGTCCAAATGAGGAAACGGCGGCGTTCTTTTCCCGCGGGCCCAATTTTTCTTACCTGTCGTCCTTCGCCAGACCCGGTTGTGTACACCGCACTCTGGTTTTCTCCCCGGTCAGTTTTTTCCCGCGGCCGGTCGGTACAGGTCCGCGGCGGCGGTGAACCCGTTTTTCTCCCGAAATCTTCCACGCGATCTGCGCCCTCAGAAAGGATTGAAAGAGAAAAGGGAAGAAAGGGAGGATAACCGCGAAGAAAGCATGTCCACCGCAGCCAGGGTTGAGCGCTAAAAGGTTACCGCAGTGTGCCGCGGACGGTCCGTGTTCAGCGGCCACGGGAAGTGGACGACGGCTGCTCGGGTCACACGGGCAACTGGACACTGGACGACGAGGCCCATTAGAGATAACGAGTCACGGTGATTTAATGAAGTCACCGCCGCCTCCGGGAAGTCAGCCGACGGTCGTCTTGTTGTGTTTCGACCAGCAAGGTGCGTCACTCGTGAATCCAGGCGAGTTCCCATGGTCCAGCCGATGATGCCACTGTTGTGGGTGCGCGCTAGAGTGGCTTCTGAAGATGTTTGTGTCGTCGTGCGTGTCGTGCGTGCCGAATGGGATGAGCTCGTTTAGATGTACCGCCTGCGGTGTTGTGCCCGACCTCAAGAGGGACAGAGACGTCAACTCTGTTGTGAGTACCTGTGATGTATTCGCTTGCGGTGTAGCGGAAGCTGTCATGTGAACATAGCGAAAAGGCAAAATGGGTCACTACGGCTCTCTTTGAAGCACTTAGCGTGTCGAACTCAAGTGCTGCTTCTTTGGATGGGCTTGAGCTTGAGAATGAACGGCCTGTCAGCACTGGAGCCATAGCGCCGGCGTGTTCAACACGCCGGACAGGGTTAGGTTTATGTTATCTCTCCTCCGAACAAGTGGCTCATACATGTGTGCGCTTCAGCAGTCTTTTCTGTGTATGTATAGTTGCCGCGTTCTCACGGTTCAGAAGAACGCTGAACCTTGGTGGAATTTTCGCCCTGTTGACATTGAAAAGCTCAGGCTGTAGGTGACATTAATTGGGCTGTATATAAAGGCAACATCATTGAAGAGTGTGCGCAGTCGTCCTTTGAATCAATGTGCGATTCACGCATACAAAAAACACTCAATGTTAATGACTGTGGGTAAAGTAGGTTTTGTGAGGGGAGGATGCGAACACTTCCCGTTCTCATTCGTGGATATCGTTTGTGTATAAAAGGAAAGATCTGTCTTATTTAGAATGCCAAAACTGCAACCTGAACTTTCTTGGCGATCTAGAAACCGTGTGACCGTTTCAGTTTGTTACTTCTCGCACATTGCGCACATAATCCTCACAGGGCTTTACAAGACCCCATTACCGATGTTCTCATGGTTCTGTGCGGTGTAGTGTTTGGTGTTGTGTACCGTATACAAGCCACATAAAAGCTGAAGCACTGGGAAGCTTGACCAGGACGGGCAGCATGCTGATGGGGGATGACATAAACAACAACAATAAAATAAGCAATGAGTGACCTTGGCTGAACAACCTGCTCAGGTAAACAGTTAAATGTGGGCTACTAGGTAAACATGAAAAAAGCTTCGCGACTATATTTTGGCAATAGTGAGAGACCCAACTCCGGATACGCGCGCCATTCTCATCTGTTTCAGCATACTACCTCACTAGCTCACGTGGTTTGCCCATGGCCATACAAGCAATGTGATATGCAATAATATTCAGAACTATTAATTAGAAATTATGAGCCCTTAACTTTATGTACACTTATTTCCTGCCAAGTGAACTAAGAATTTGTAGACACATATATACGTGATCCTATATGCAGTCCAATAAATAACAGATTAATGAGGTAGAGTAATGACTTTTCACACTTACAAAGTATGAGGAAGGCTGACCTTTCGTATCGTATCAGCAATATATTGAAAACTTGCGAGACGTTCAAAGTTAAATCAGTTGCAGGCAGGTAATGTATAGAAAAAATTATGTAGCGTGACACTGCGTTGTCACAATTTCATTCAAAATGGGAGTTCTTTCCAGAAGGCTGTATTTGTCAATATTCTGTGCATGATATGTACATATCTGCCATGCAGATACATAAGTTTCCACCATGGTATATGATTAGCCAAGACCATTGTAAATGAGCATGCATGACCTTCTAGGAAGTACACATATACTGTCACAGGTCTGCATATACCCATCAGCTTCTCTCTGTTCTTACAGTCAACTGATTTTGCTTACTAATCACTGCTCCAACAGATCGCAATGTCTAGCTAAGAATCGTATCTTTAATCGTTTAGATGACCAGCGTATCGGTGGTCTTGTCTGCTCTACCTAAACGTAAAGCCACAAGCTTTGAGTAAAAAGGAAAACATGGATAAGAAAGAAAACGCAGGGAAGTTGACGTGGTAGAAGTAACCTGTTTGTTACCCTGCACAGGCGTGAGAAAGTAGGGTCGGAAGGACGACAGAGATGGAGTAAACCATGCATACAGAAATACCGCTCTTCGCTTTGCTTCGCAGATGTGCAATAGAAGTAGCGAATAGAAAGCTAGAACATTGAGAACAGGAACGCTGAAAATATGTAAGTATATGTCTCACAGTATAAAACTTCTCTGAGGCCGTTAAGAGCTCTGAGGCGCCAATAAATCAGCACTGATTCATTTGAGTGTCGTTTCTATGTTTTGATGAAGAAAGGAGAGACAGCCAACGAATATTAACTTAGAAGTGTTTATGTAGCGCAGGGCCTGTATTCTCTCCGAATCCCTGCTAAATTAATTCTATGGCACCTTGTTTCCAATTAATTAACTGATTGATCGATCGATTGATTGATTCAGGTATGCCTTCCTTGCCGTTATATATAAACGACGAGAAGCACCCGCGAATCTCAAATCTTCGCTATTCAAACATCGAACTCTCTATACGTATATAATTGTATGTATTCGTATGTGTGTGATGAAAACTGGTTTTTGCGACAAACACGAGATCTTGGCTTTTCTTTCTGCATGCGTGGAGCTGTGGTGCTTGATATTAAAAGTAAAATAAGAAACGATAAAAAACGCACTTCACGTTCGTAATCACCAGTGATAAACGACCTACTGCGCATTAGGTTTTTTCAGTATATGTCAGCAGAACGTATGTATATATGCATACAGCTGGCGATTCGTAAGCTATGAGGGGCTCTGCCCCTTTATCGGCATCTGGATACTATTTCCGGTGCGTATAATATTCCTATATCTAGCAGAGTAAAAAAAAGTGGTACTTTTCTTTTTCCTTGCTTTCGTTCGGTTTTTCATGCAAACAACTAAGCAGAATTCACGTGAGAAGTGTCGTAGCGCGCGAGTAATGATTCTCGTTTAATCTCGTTACGTTTGCTTGAGATGCAGTTTGTATAAGTACTCGCCAGGCACGTGATAGGAAGAGCACAAACTTCATGTCGTTGCCGACGTACACAACATCCCTTTATGCCGCGCGAAAGAAGCTATGAACTTATAAGGTGCACACGTACGAACCCTCGGAGCTTTACTATTCACATTTTTACAAGAGGCTATCCAAGGCACAGACGCGTCTTCGTTTTTCGTTTCTTCGTTTGAACAAAAAAAAAAGACAACAAAAAACACAACCGTTCTCAGCCGTCTTTAGGATGTTAACATACTTTGAACACATCTTATCTGCACCCATCATTTTGGTGCGTTTGAGGGTTTAACCCTCGTTAAAATACAATAATGCGTGCTGTAAGTATGTGCACCATCAAGCTGCAAACGCTATCGCACATCTGTACACACGTGCAGTTCACAGGCGGGCTTTCTGTATGCTGCTGTAACGAGCGCACCGCACACGCATGCTTCCTCGAACAGCCCGCGCTAGTCTTCGCGAACTTTTCTTCTATAGTCACGCGATACACCTATGCTTGCTTGCCTCGCACGCTAAACACCTCGCGAGTGCAAACAAAGTTCTCCTAGACTCGCGTTTTCTTATTCAAGCAGAACATGGCAGATGCGTGTTCCGTGCCTTTCATATATGTACCTTCACTCTACACACACACAAAAAAAAGCTCAGTTCATAGAAATGCGTGGTGCCGGTGCTATAAGAAAGAGATAGGAAGAAGAGCAAACAAGTTATGCCGCTCTTTTTCGTGTTTTTTTCCTCTCTCTCTCTCTTGCTTTTCTATATATTTTAGGCCAAATGTGTGCCGGTCGCAGATTAAAGGCAGCGCGCCTCATCCGTGCGAAATCTTCGTCCACCCTGAAGCGAGCGAAGCGACCCATCTGACCATAAATCATAGTTGACAAGAAGCCAAGCATTCATAACGCCGCGCGGGGTGCTGGTTCTGGCGAAGCGTCCCTAGCCTTTCGGGCGGCGAGCATGTTTATCTCCGTTGATCCGGATGAGGTCGCGTTCTCGAATATTATACAAACAAAACGTAAACGTATTACGGTCATTTTTCAATTTAGAAATGTACACTCGCTCCTCTTGGCCGTGGTTCAAGTTTGTCTCGTCCCGAGGTAGCAGCAGCTGTACAAACATCATCGCAGCCACTGGCGGTGTCATTGCCGCCTGGTTATAGTCACAACGTCGATAGGCCTATTATTCGTCGACCGAATGCATGGTTGTCATTTCAACGCGCAAGTTCATGGAAGTAGCGCCGAGAGCTTCGAAGTACTCCCGAACTACTCACTATAATTGAGGAAAAGTTGCTCAGGGGAGTAACCAGAGGGTAAAACACCTGGCCCGTGCCACCCCCCCCCCCCCCCCCCGCTACCCCGAAAACGTTTTTCGTCAAGGCAAAGATCGCGAAAAATAACCCTTTGAAGGTGTGCCCCTCTTCTCCCCAACCCATGCCGAAAAAAATTTTCGGCTACGCGCCTGCTGTTGCCCGATTCTTTACTACATTCTCCGACTTTTCCACATACTTCGTGACCCCACCACGGTGAAGTACCTGGCAACACCAGACGTCAGTCATTACGCAATCTGAGCGCAGCCAGCGACCAAAGAAGGCTTCCGCCACGTGCCAGTGCGGAACGTTAGGAAACGCGGTGCCACTGGTGCTTGGAATATGAGCTGCTGGCACTGGCGACATAAACAAGTGCGCTACACGGGCGACATCTGCGTGCCTAAACCGCATCAGCGCAGGGCCAAGGCGCCGTTTCGTATACATTACGGAGAGCCAATCAACTAAATGAATGTCGCTTAACGTTGCCCATGAAAATATTACGTCGCTTCATGGGCGAGCTTCGTGGGCGTCACTATATGGGCACTGAAGAAAAGCGAAAGAAGTTCTTTCGTTTTTTTTTTGTTCGAGTATATGCAGCTTTGGCGGTGTGTATATTACTCATCTCGCCTTGTTATCTCGTTAAATGTTATCGCAGTGACATTCCGCGCGAGTTGTCAGGCCTGCTTGACAGGTTTATCAAAAGTTACGCTATAGTGGCCCTTTATAGAATGAATTATCAAGGAGAAAAAAAAATACCACCCTATGAAATCAAAGGCAAGAAAAAAAAAAACCCTGCTATCTCGGCTTCGATACCATAGCAATTCCGCAGTCAATTTAAAATAAAAAAAATATGCACGTAAAATACGTAATAGGAGATCGCGGGCAAATATAGTGGGAAAGGTACCGATGAAAGACTTAAGATCCGCTTGAATGAAAAAGGGGAATAAAGAGCAACTTGGCCTTGTGAGCCAATTTGCAAAATAAATGAATAATTAAATAAATAAATAAATAAATTCTAGGTTTAACAGGGTTCTAAGGCATCGATTCTCTGCGGATTGCTTTGCAGAAGTCATCGCAAAGCAATGCCTGCTGTCTCAGTTATTGGTTCGCCATCCACGCAGCCCATTCTGCTCGAGCGCACATCGCAGCGATTTGTGGCACAGAACGTCACTTGCAAGCAACGGCCCCTCACGAAGAAGGATGCTCTCAAAACTGTTGTTGACATGGGCCTCCGGAGCAAATCGAACCGTTGGACGGCCACCACCCGAAATCACGTCGAGAGCAGCGGTAACAAAATGACGACGATGTCGACAACAACAACAATAACAACAACAACATGAAAGAACAAAATCAGCAATGCAACACCTCACTTTTAGCTTCCAGCTATCATATAGTGTGCCCAGTGCTGTTTTTTTCCTTTTTGTTTTGTTTTGTGGTGTTCCCATGCGACAGCAAGAAGCAGCTGTTTTTGTGAGAACCCTACTCCACACAAGACCAACAAAACGCGTGCGCACCCCCCCCCCCCCTACAAACAAACGACAAAAAAAAAATTGTGGACGCTAGAGGACCTAACACGGGGATCATGATGGGTGGCGAAAACACTTCGGGACCAGAAGCTCGATCACAGGAGTTTCGGTGTATACAACCGGTGGCGAAGAAAGCGGGCCCGCCCAAAGATCGGCGTCACCAAGACTGAAGTCCCTCTCCATCCTCACTTTCTGTGGTGCCGCGCGCAATCACGTTTTCCGGCTGCAGA
The DNA here is from genome assembly GCF_013339725.1 of Rhipicephalus microplus. NCBI lineage: Eukaryota > Metazoa > Arthropoda > Arachnida > Ixodida > Ixodidae > Rhipicephalus > Rhipicephalus microplus. The sequence continues at coordinate 103,634,296 of NC_051170.1, forward strand.
ACATAATACGATCAAGGTAAACGCGTAAGTAGAGCGCACATGTCTCTCCCAGCTCTGTTTCTCCTATACACACCCTCACACTCTGCTTGTTTTTGTGTGTGCGTGTGTCTGCACGTCCGTGCTCGAGAGAGCGTCCGGGCTTTATTTCGCTGTCGTTGTAGCCCGTGTCCCTCTAGGGGTCACTGCGATCTGTTAAGAGCCTCGCGCCGCCAGTAGTGGAGCCTTTTCATTGGGGGGGCATTCCATCGCCGACTGGCGCGTGATGTATGGCTCCGAATCCATCAAGCGCAGCTCCTGTAAAGAGGCTCGGACCCGACTCCATGGAAGGAGCCCCCGGTCGGCGCGCCGCCCTCCCACGAGAGCGTTTCCCGGCCGAGACGCCGCCGTACGCCGCCACCACTGACGCACACACGGAGAGGCGGCGACGGCGGCTCGGTCGGACCCATTCTTTCTGGCTACTTTGGTGCTGACGCTAGGAGCGTCGCGTACCACAGCGTCGATCGAGACTTCCCTTCGTTCCTCGGGCGAACCCTGATCGATCACTGTAATTAAAGGGCCGCTTGCCGCCCGGAACCGAGTTAACAAGGCGAGAATGATATAACCACCTTCTTGCGCCCAGCGTTGCCGCTGTAATGGCCCGGCACTTGGCGCTCTGCTGGGGTTCTAGCTCGACCGGCGCCAAGCCGCGGTGAGGCGGGCGGATTCCCATCAGCATCACCGGTTGCTCGTCTCTGCAGTAAAGGGGCAAGTCCTCGTGATGGGCCTCTTCAACGTTTGCTTTTTTTTTTGTCATCTCGTTTACTTTCTCTTCGTCTTCATTCGGTTTCTTTTGTCTCTTTGGCAACCATGCCGTTGCCCGAGCCATTAGGACAACGTGTTGCGCTTCCGCGAATCGGTCTTGATTGGGAAATGATTGCCGATAGCTTCCAAAGGGTGGGTGCTATGGAAGGTCCTACGCATGCGGCCTCCCATACCCTCCTTCTATAGGTTCTTTTTTTTTTCTCATATTCTCTTTCGTTATCTTTAAGCCATGTATCTCATCCACTCTTTATACGAACGTATCATTCTTGTTTGCGAGATGGACCCGGAAAAAAAAAAGTGCTTTTGGTGAGAAAGCATCCAGCCACATTAAGGCCCTCTGGGACAGTGAATCGAGGCTTAGTTTTTCGAATACTGAGTGGTTAGAAGCAAAGTAGGAACGGAGGCGTTTGGTTATGTTAAGTGAGAAGACTGCGGGGACATCGGTTATCTAATTTGAAAGATGAATGCTTGATAGAAGGAATGAAATAACTTACTCCAGACTACAGCGTCACTTACCAGCTTATCTTGCTGTTATTTTGGCTGTATATGTACGGCCTCCAGTCCGCTTGCCCGTAGCGGAAGCTCTGAAATGCGTTGGATGTTTATGCACCTCACTCGCTATTCTTGCTTCTAAGGAAGCATGATGCGACAGACGTTTTATTTATTTATTGCTACTAGCATTCTCATCTTTCTTTTTTTTTAACATACTTCCTCAGTGTAAGATAACCAACCGGAACTTTTTCTGGTTATCCCCATTGCCTTCTTTCTTTATGCTTCCTTCTTTCCTCCCTTACTTCCTTCTTTTCATGATTCCTTTGTTTCTTTCAGGCAGGCTGGAGGAAAATCGTGTTTGAAAGCTAATCGCAAAATAAAGTAAAAGCTATAAACAACGAAAAGCGTCAATAAAAGATATAATTACATCAACTGCTCTCTCTCTCCTCTCTCTCTCTCTCTCTCTCTCTCTCTCTCTCTCTATATATATATATATATATATATATATATATATATATATATATATATATATATATATGCATTGTAATATGTCCCATCGAGAAATACGCGGAATTTTCATACAGACTTCACCTAATCCATCAAATTTCATATCGTATTACATGTAGCACAATCTGGCGACACGTTCTAGTGCTTTTTAACACTACTGAATCGGCAAGAGAAAGAAGGAAAACAATGAATAATAAGTACCACAAGCACACCAAGAGAGAAGTATACATATACACCGTGAAAAGATGTTAGGAAGCCCCATGAATTTCACGTATACTTCGATATAGACTACGAAAGCTACGTCTTTTGCGTCTTTCTGTGTACAGAAAACGTCGGAATAGCATGCTCATGCACTCGATATGGCGGGATATGCCCACGTTGGAGTGCCATGTTTCGACGAACTGCATAGTTTGTGGGGATTTCGTCAAATCACTAGATATAGCTTGGTGGTAGCCACAGCATATGCACATATGAAGCATTAGATGTAAACTTTGCAAATACCATGGTTTCTCGGCTAGTTAGTTAAGGCAGATAGAGAGAAAAACATTAAAACTCACAGGGCCCCTTTTGCATTTGCATAAGACAAATCAAAGGTGAAGGCCATCCGCTTCTTTTTTCTTCAGTCGATGTAATGTTTCTCCCCCGTCCTCTCCCGAAAGCTTGATTAATATGTGGGGTTTAACGTCCCAAAACCACCATATGATTATGAGAGACGCCGTAGTGGAGGGCTCCGGAAATTTCGACCACCTGTGGTTATTTACCGTGCACCCTCATCTGAGCTCATGCACGGGCTTACAGCATTTCCGCCTCCATCGGAAATGCAGCTGCCGAAGCCGGGATTCCATCCCGCGACCTGCAGGCGAGCAGCCGAGTACCTTAGCCACTAGACCACCGCAGCGGGGCTTTCTCGAAAGCTTTCTGGGCCTAACGCGGTTTTAAAATGCCTCTGTGATCGAATCCGTTGCAATATTTCTGCACGTCACCTGGGGTTGCTTTGTCTTCGTCATCGGTGGGCCGGTCATGGAGGCAGTGCAAAGCGGCGACATCGTGAGACCATGTCATCATGAGCCGTCAAGTGCTGTGACGTCCTCGGGACGTCAGTGTCGTCATGATGACGGCACATGTGCTGCTTATCAGCAGCGTCGTGAGGATGCATGTGGCGACGTCATTACGTGCTGATGATGTTTTTGCATCGCTTGTTTTGTCTCCGCCGACGCTCAATTTCCACGTCTGATGAGGCATCTAAGTATATCGCTTTAATTAAAGTCTTTTAGAAGGGTGTGACTGGAAAGAAGCACCCTTACTCCAGGATTATTTCGGGCCGCCTCCTAAGCGCTTGCGTCCAACCTAGGCTGATTTTTCAGACATATGAGACACACATATGGAAGTTGCTTAAAAACATACCATCAGTGTTCCTGTATAGTATGACATGGGATCGACATCTTTTTAGTTCTTGCTACCAAAATAAAGCTAAGCGAAACAATAGACATCGAACCACGTTATTCAATATATTCGTAGTGGTGTCTGGCTATGTGGTTATCTGCTAATGAAGCGTTGACAACCAGACTACTTGTTCTACTTCTGGTGAATACTGTCAAACATGAATAATAATTGTTGAGCGCGTTTTAACGTCCCGAAACCACCATATAAAAGACGGCATAGTTGAGGGCTCTAGAAATTTGTACCCCCTGGGGTGCTTTAACGTGCACCTATAGATGTAAGCACACTGGCTTGAAGCATTTTCGCCTCCATCGTAAATGCAGCCCGCGGCCGGGATTCAATCCCGCGACTTGCGGGTCAGCAGCCGAATTCCTTAGCCACTGGACCACCGTGGCGGGTTTACTGTCTAACTTTCTACAGGTGAATAAAGACGTGGACAGGATAAGAAAACATACAATGCTTGTCCGCGCCTCCACTCGCCTGTTGAATGTTTCACGGTATTCGTGTCGGAAACTGGGTCATCTATTTGTGTTCAGTTTGATTGCACCCCATTGGAAGAAATGTATACCCATGGAGTTAGCTTCAAAGACCATGAGTTGGTGTGAAAATACAATATTGTATGTATGTCGACATAAAAACCTACGACACGACATTCGTTTATGCGTAGAAAAGCAGGTACTTCAACGTGTAACGCAGCAAATGGTAACTGTCCACCCATCTGCATTGAGAAGCGGCTGTTGCGTGTCTAATTCGGTCTTTCAATATCTGTAATGAATCTAACAGCGAAGTTTCTGACGTGTATAAGCTTTGCCGGTCATGGTCAGCTCGACTATACGCATGGGCAGATGGTTTGAGACAGCTCGGAGATCTGTTTCAGTTGTGTAATAACGAGCACAAACATCTCTTCCAAAAAGACATGGGCGCCAGGATTTGTAGCTCGCGTTGCCGTGCACTTTGAGGGTGTATATATAGCAACGCTATTGAAAGAAAATGCGGATTCCCCACTCATGATGTGGAAAACATGAAGAGGACATGCTGATATCTCAGAATTAGTGCGGATTACTGCGCGTGAATGAAGTTTATCACCTGACTACCGCAGTTCATCGATTTACTACTCATTGTTTGAATTCAATAGATGCCATTGAGTTAATACTCAATGCCATGGCATGAATACGAATCGATTTCTCTCTTTGCTAACAACATTAAAATATAAAATCGAGAAAAAAGTGAGAAGAGCTGTGTATGCGATTATTTTACAGTTACACGTTACTTGCGTAACAGGCGCAGTGACATCAATAACTGTTATGTTCACTTTGGGGCTGTCCGCCGTGGTGAAGCAGTAGTTATTCTGCTTGGCTGCTGTCCCGAAGGTCGCGCGTTCGACCCCGGCCACGGGTGTCACATTTCGATGCAGACGAAATATCACATGGCTGTGTACTGTGCAATGTAAGTGCACGTTCAAGGACAGCTGATGGTGAAAATTTCCTGAACCATCCACTACACGGCGTGTCTCATAATCATATCGTGGATTTGGCACGCAAAACTGTATTTTATTAATATTATTATTATTATTATTATTATTATTATTATTATTATTATTATTATTATTATTATTATTATTATTATTATTATTATTATATTATTATTATTATTATTATTATTATTATTATTATTATTATTATTATTATTATTATTATTATTATTATTATTATTATTATTATTATTGACCAGCACCTGTAAGTATGCGATTGTATTCAGTGGCGGATACGGGCTAACTCATGGATATTAATAGTAACTCACATAATAATAACAATCTTTATTGCTCCTTTCATGAAAAGTAGTATAAATATCAGGCCTGCCAAAGCCACATATAGGGTTTGAGCAACAGTGTCTATAGCAGCAGCGGTAAAACAGCAATCTTCGAAGTTAAACATTTGCTTACATGACAAAATGATATGAAGTAGAAACAGCACGCGAAAGAGAACAGCCACTTCACTTACGACGATGAATAAATTATTCGCCTTAAAACCTTTTTTTTTAATCTATGTTTAGTCCGGATGCGCAGTGTATACAGTTGGAGGCAGCTTATTGAAGTGCAGAGGAACATGGTCTTTTTCCGTACTCAGTTGTGTTACGCCTCGGTGTTAAAAATGGCTCCTTGGGACGTAAACTACGCGGAGGAGTATACTTGGTTCTGAAAGTGTTGTTACAAAAGTGGACTTTACTCACTTTTTGAAAACATCATTTTCGGCTTTGAGGTTGAGTTCATAGCATTTTTTGCACATGACGTTTACCATCATTTGGCAGCGTGTCGCACAATGGCCATATACTGTTATGTTGTACCTTACTACACTATAACCCAAAGCATGTGTGACAAGTTTTCGAATAGAGAGAGGAATCAAATATCTCAAATTGTACAGCATCTATAAATCACCGCGAACACGTTTGCATACATGTTTAGAAAACGTTTTTAACGATTTAGAGCACTCGGTACTCTACTATGGGAGAGCTGAAAGCCGTCCCTTGGGATTTCAAAAAGCCACACTTTAAACCATGACAAAATGCTATTCTACTGTACGTGAGATTTCCAGTACAGATCACTGTCAAAATACAGACCAAGGTACTTCACGGTATCCACATATTCAAAGGGTGTGCACGAACGAGGATATAACGATCGGAATCATGCTGAACTAACGAATAATGGATATCGAATTTTTTCAAAGGGTTGTGAAAACAAATCAGTTTTTGTCTTAGGTGTATTAAGCGTAATTAAATTAGCAGAAAGCCAGTCCATATAGCCCTTGTTGCAACTGCCTGTAAGGAAGTAATGGCATGCATAAAGCTGGTTGACTGAGCTATAATGACAGTGTCATCTGCGTATTCGTGTGAACCAACCGGGACCACATTAATCAGGTCATTCACAAAAACGTTGTATAACCATTGAATAAGGGCGGACCCTTGCGGGACACCGGATTTTGTTAATAGGCAATCGCTCCTGGCCTACGCAAGTGAAACTAGCTGACGTCAATCATGCAGAACATTTTGCAAAAGCTGCAAAAATGCGCCACAAACCCTATAATAAAGAGTGCTTGGTTAACAAAATGCCACGGCTCACGCTATCGGATGCTTTGCTCACATTGAGAAAGATTGTGTGTACACACTGATTACGTTCGAACAATAACTTAGACCCATCAGATAAATCTTTGAGAACCGCTTGTGTACTTTTTCCTGGAATGAACCCATACTGGGAAGGGGATATAGTAAACGATGCTTGTCCAAAAAGCTTATGATGGCGACGAGTAAATGCTTTCCTAACACCTGAGATAGGCAAGAAAGCGCAGATATAGGGTGGTAGTTTCCTGTTCTGTTATGTGCCCCTCTCTTAAAAAGAGGGATTACTACAACAGTTTTTGATATTCACAGGGATTGTGCCAGTGGAAATGGCATTGTTGTATAGCGACAGCAGAACATCTTTGATAACATGAAAAATGGCCCGCAAGTCGGTCACACGAATACCATCAATACCGGGTGATCTATTACGCTTTAGGCGGAAAATAAGGGATCCGAGTTCATTTTCAGCAAGAGAAAGTAAATGAGCAGACTCCAATGTACGATTCTGCAAAGTGCACGTCAGTGGGAGTGGTGACACATTACCCGAAACTGAAACGTAGACTTAAGATACAGCACTATGACATCGAATTTATGCGTGGTGGAATGCGATAGCGGGTATATCGTAGAAAAAAATTAATGTAAGAAGAAGGAACGAGAGAGCGCTTGTGGATATAGTTCGCAAGCCGACGAAAACGGTCGCAATTGACGAAGAATGAACTGTATCGACACGGACGCTTTATTTATCCATCTCGCCTATAGTTTCTCGCCCGAGGGCACAGGAATCAGGACAAATGAACCCTAATTCTCACAACGACCCGACAAGCATATATAAAGATTAGGGATTAGTGCAGCCGTGAGGTGAACCGTTGCTATCAGGATAAAAAACAAAAAAAGGTGAAGATAGAGGCTCATTACAAGGAGGTTTGCGTAGTAAAGCGGCGGGCACAGAGACAGCACCTCTTCGAGCTTCTAGGCAGATTAATAGAGCCTCGTCGCATATCCGTACCACTTCGCCTCGCAGCTGCCCCTGTTCGCACCACTCTGCAGCAGGACTGCAACAGCTCTATACAGCGTTGTGGCGTCGACCACAACTTCCTATCAACGCGGGAATTCCCCCTTCTTACTGACACTCTCACCCGTCCCTCGAATCATATGGCAAAGGTGTTTACGCACGCACACACACATACAAGCACAAACAAACACGCACAAACACACGATTGCCGCGAATCTCCCCGTTCTCGCTCCTTACAGTGCATGTATACATAGCATAATACGAAGGCATTGCGAACACGCATTCGTGGCGACACCCGCAGGTTCTACTGTATAGCTGCCACTGCAAGCTGCTGCGGACCCTAATCTGGTCCATTAATTACGCCGCATGGCAGCAAGTGGCGGCGCTCCACGAACATCTTATGATTGTTATTATTATTTTTAAAGACTCTGGGACGTCTGTTCATAAATCCTATATATTCACGTCGCGTTTCTCCTTCAGCGTTTCGGGTCCGTAACGAGTTTTCATTCGACCCCCGGGGCCCCTCAATAGGGCAACAGGTTTGCTCACAAAATTCTTCGTTATTTTTTCCTACGTAGCTTTTTTTTTAAGCATTTCACGCTTTCTCGCTTTTGTATCTTCTTACTTTTCTTTAGCTTGTATCTTCTTTTTTCTGCTTATTTTTCGAAAAACGAATATGATGAAGTCTATGTGGAGACGCACCGGAAGACGGAAACGAAATTTTATTAAAAACGAGCCGGCTTGTACCTGGCAGGTGCGCCGTGGTTACAAGTGGTGCCCCCCACTCCTAACTCCCCTCAAAAAACAAAACAAAAACAAGAAAGGCGAAAACGAAATCACCAACGGGCAACACAACTTCCTGTCCGAAGGTCTCCCGCGGCAGATGCGATTTTTTTTTTTTCGTTTATTCCTCTCGTGTCTCAACTGGCGTCCTTTGTTTTTGAGTGCGCGCTGATATATTAACTCGCCCAGATCATTTCTCACTTCGCAGCGTGCTTTTACAATAAGCAGCGTGCGCCAAGCGTATAATGAAGTTGTCCGCGAGCCACACCGCGAGAAACATTCGTCATATTCCACTCTGACGCGTATAACGTAGGCTCCCATGCAGCGATGGCGATGTTGTTTTGTTGCATCGGGCACGGTTCAACCGGCACACGTTTTCGTTACGTTTCGTTTCGCGTGTTCAAAGTGGCGTTCTTTAACTTATACGTGTACTATAACACCGAACTCGCACTTCGAAAGCTACTGAACGTTTGTTTACTGGCTGATATGCGAACGCGTACAGCGTCACTTTGAACGTCCGACTCGTTCACTGTGAATTACCAATAAGGACGAAACTGAAACGATACTGAAACCGCGCGGAGTGAGGAAAAAGAGACCGCGAGTTTACGCTTGCAACGTAGAATACGAATAGCGCGTACAGTCAATTCTTGTTTGTTTTGTCACCTAAGTGAATATAAATGTACGAGCTTCAAGCAGTCTATAGACAAAGACGACACTGGAATAAATATATTGGGTGAACAATTTTAGTTGTAAATAGCGTTGGGACAGCTCGTAGGCGGCCGCTATGCTGAAGACAGGCACACGGAACTCTTTTTCACGCGCACGTGGCATGACAATTTTTCATTGAGCACGTGGCATGAGAAATTGTACGGCCCTTCCAGGGCCTTGTTTCCGCTACCACATTTTGTACCACCTTGAGGGAACCAGAGTATACCAGGCCTGAGCCTCCGTTGGTACATGTCTTTTTTTTTTCACCAGAGAATGATCATTTTTGGTTAGTTCAAACTTAGTACGAGCTTGTTGTAATTAATAGAGAGAGAGAACGAATTGAGGGAAGGTAGGTAGGCTAACTAGACTATGTCCAGTTTGCTACCTATACACAGGGAGGGGGAGGGACATAAGGGAGTAGAAAAGCGAGACAAAACAAAACCAAAGCATTAAAAGCAGCAGCTATATCGAAGATTGTAATCAAGGGAGATATGAAGCTTTACTTGGTATGATTTTAGAACTTCAGCTAAGTGAGGGCTGAAGCAATCTGTTCGCATCACTGCAGGTAGAGTGTCGCTTACAAGTCACTGGGTACTCTGTTTGGCATAAATGTTATATATTGGCGTTATCTAAATGCAAGTTCGAGGACTAATTCCTCGCGAAGAATTATAAAAATGCAAAAAAATACCAGTGGTATATAAGTATCACACTCGCTCACATCTTGGATTAAACAATGTGAAACATTCGTATGGTATGAGTCGGCACACGATGGGAATTAAGTTGTCGGTGGTGTTTGCACACATGTAAGCGTCCTCCATGCATGCGAAAAAAAAAGAGAAAAAAAATGAAGCACGGGAAGATGTATAGGTGACCGCACTATACAGTAACAACCCGCTGGCGCACGAAATTCTCGCTGCGGCTCGTGTGTAACAGCGAACAACGGTTGTGTGTGCGCAACGTCCGCCGCCGCTTCACTGCGCACCTTCCATCACGCTAGTCACGGCCGCCGCGAAAATGATAGATTGGGCCTAAATAATCCGGCGCGCAACTAGGCATCCTCAGCTCGTTGGAAGAAAGAAAGAAAGCAACAGAACTATAAGCAGGCATGCCGCGCCATTATACGCAGTGAGAACACAGACGGTGTGTACCGTAGTACGCGGCACGCAAGCACAAACACGCACCCACGCGCATTCAAACACACGCGCATGCGCATCATATATAAAGTGTGGCGCATGCATGGCTCACAGTTCGCGTTTGCCAGCACCATCCCTTCTGCGACTCACGGAGCTGGTGCTTTGCGGACCACGCTCGATGTCAGTCACGTCGAATGTGAAAATGAATGAGATAGAGTGAACTCGAGAAAGAAAGTGTTTGATAACTTACTTTTCTTTCGTTCGCAGGTGCTCGCGTGGCTGTAGTTCTTATATACGGAGCTCTTCAATATCGACTGTTGAATGCATCGAACTGCGGTCGTTATATGCATGCGAAGCTATATAGATAGTGGATACGCATGTGCGTGTGTGTGCGTGTGTGTGTGTGCGTGCGTGCGTGTGTGTGTGTGTGTGTGTGTGTGTGTGTGTGTGTGTGTGTGTGTGTGTGTGCGTGTGTGTGTGTGTGTGTGCGTGTGTGTGAGTGTGTGTGGATATACGCATAACACTCACGCCGACCCAGGCTCTCGCTTTTATCACTCTTCCACCTCGTACCTCGTTTTTATCGGACGCCCTTTCTTGACCATCGCGGCAGGAGTTCGACACGTCTTCATAATGGCCATGGACGCCGATCGAAGAAAAAGTATCTGCTGTCAGCGAGTTTCTCTTACAACCCCTCCCCTCTCCCATCTTTTTTTTTTTTTTACCGTGGGTGCAACAAGCACCGCATAATACTAAAGTACAGCGCATACCGAAAGCGGAGCTATATAGCTTTTTCGACCGGAAAGCCGAGACACGTATCAATGCACACTGCATGTACAAGCTGTCCAGCCTTGCTTGCTTGTCAGTCTCCTATTTTCACTGTCGTCTAGATTGACAGTCTTTCTATGCCCCCTCTCTTTCTGCGCAGTTCCTTCGACAAGACTGTGTGCTTCCCCTTCCCTTCCCACTCCCACCATTCTCGTCATCAGTCTCCAGCTTCTTGCATGACCCAAAAATCAATCGGTCGTTCGATGAAGCGCGATGCATTATCAGGGCCCGTTATACTTCACTCTCGCGTGTTCTCCTCGCTCGGCGTGGGCCTGGCATATAGTGGTGCAGTCGAAGGGACGTCGACTAACATTATTGTGTTTCATATAGCTATTCCTCTTGTTTTCGTTACTTCTTTTTCCGCAATGTGTATATCCGACCGAGCTCTCAACAAGGACTCGTTCGATATATGCTTCGAAGTCTTCACGTGCGAGCTTCATACGTTTCTTTTTATACATATACGGAATGTAGCACACTTTCATCTCTTCTCGTGCACTGGGAGAATCATGGAATAGATGCCTACTGTCCACCACTTATAAAGTGCTGGCCGATACTTTTTTTCTTGCTTGCGCTTCTGTTGTCTCCGAACAGTGAATCTCCGCTACCACGATTCGAGTGCAGAGCACTCGATCGAGTTCGTTGGGGGCTGCGTGTTTAAAAGAACAACCGATCTCTTCGCATATCGAAACAAAACATTAACGCATGAAGGAACAAATATTTGTCACAAAAAAATGAAAACAAAAAGTGGAATATGAGAGATCTTCCTGAAAATTCGCAGTGGGCGGAGACTCCGGAAGATATAAAAGTATAAAAAAAAGAGGCAAGTTGAAGGAAATCTCCCTTAGCGCGGGACTTGGCCAGGAATATTTCATGAGTTGTTCCGTTCTCTCGAAGCGTCCGGTCGCGCATACATATATGGCTGACAGCGCCCCCTGTCGTTGCGTACAGCCGGCGCTGAGCGCTTCCCGAAGATCAATAATGCATCGGCTCCAGGAACGTTCGCCGTAAGGGCCCGCAACGCTTCTGAGCTATTTCTATTCATGGTTGCCTTGTATTGTGACCCCCTCCCCACTCTCGCCTATTCGCATTACTTTGTCAGAGCGGGCTTCCGACTTGCCACCCGGGCGTATATATGCGGCCGAGTCGATAAGCCGACGCGTGCCATCTTGATCTCTGTCTTTTTTTATTGTTTTCCTCTTTTTTTTCGTATCTATGCACTGAGCATTTTGGTCGTGTCGTGCCCAACTCTCCTCTGATGCGTTGAGAGATTCGTGTGTCGACTGCATGTCCACTGTCGGGCATTAGGCGGGACAAATTCGCTTCTCGAAGCTCGTTTCGGAAACCCAGCGCTTTCTTCGAACTGCATGGTGCCGCTGTATCCCTTGATGGGAATGCTTTGTCAACAGAGAACGCATACTGATGGTTCCACGGTTGCACTTTCTAGACGGTTTGTGTAGCACATGAGGTAATGTGTGTGCACGTGCTGCTTGGAGTGTTTTTATTGAGAAAAATGTTGAGTGGTGCTTGGAAGGATTAGCAATCAATATAAACAATATGCGCAGCAGATGTTTATAATCATTTATTTTTTGCAGTATAAGTATTGTATGGCATGGCAGAAGCAGTGGATAGGAGGTGAGGAGGGGGGGGGGGGATCGTGGGTGACTTGCATGCACGTCATTTTGATAAACCACACGATAATTGTCTCGGTTTTCTTGTGCTCTGATGTATTCTCAACTTTTTTTTGATCTGCCTCGGAGGCTAAATTGCAAATTCCGCATACTACTTTGCTTTTCCAGTACGCGTCAAAAAAGTCTGCCATGATCTTCAATCATTCGGAACTCTCGAATGATAGCCTGAGCTGATTTTCGGAGTTCAACTCAACTAAGTAAATAACTGCAATATTTTACATATGCTGCAGACTTGCGATACTAAATACACTTTGAATTTTAGCTAAGTGAAGTCGAAACCAAAAATATGATTAGGTGTGTCTTTTAAAAATCGAAAGATGCGTGATAATGAAATACAAAAAGAAGATTCTTTCTAGAACTTGACGGACATTTTCGCACACGTGCGCAAGATTTTACTATCGTTAACCCCTCTAGAGGCTCTTATTAAGTGTTGAATGCATCTATTTGGTGCTTTCACACAATGCATCTACCTTGACTGCCTTTCGAAAAAAATCTACCTTCGTGGTCTAAAGTGTCTATGGTGCTCCATTATAGACTGACCCTCAAGTCGCGGTATCAAATCCCGGCCGTGGCGGCCCCATTTTCGATGGCGACGTAAATGCTTGAGGCCCACGCACTTAAATTTAGGTGCTTGTTAAAGAACTCCAAGTGGTCGAAATTTCCCGAGCACTCTACAACTGCCTCTCCCATAATAGTATCGTCGTTTTGGGTCGTTAAACCTGAAGAATCATTTTATTATTGACTTTAGACAGATCTACCTTGTATACTGGGCTGTATCTGCTTATCAGGCGTTAACGCATAACCAAATTTGGTTGATAAAGAATGCGAATAGCAACGTTACAGGCGTGACGATGCCCGCGAAGCACACAACGCGATTGTGAAAGCTATTCGCAAGATCTTGGGATAAAGGGCCCATATGTTTGTTCCGCACAATTATACAAAAGACGGTGCCCCGCTTCTCGATAAGCCACCCAACACACGACCGCATTTGGCGAACTGGGCGATGTTCATTTCTTTGCTTGAGTGTGTATTAGTAACACCACATACGAGCTTGTATCCTCCGCCTCCATCACCTAACACATTCCTCCTTCCGCAGTGCCGAGTAACCGACCTGGCTAATCCTGGTTAACATGCTTACCTATTTGAGTACCTATACGTCACTAGTCTGCTTCCTTAACATATTGTAGGGTGTCGTACATTCCCTGTTTTGAAATCCGCGGCTAAAAGGCTCTCGATAGAGCAACCGGTATGGATAATTATAACCAAAGCTGCCGCCCTTGAACTTAGCTCTTTTTATGCGCGTCGTCAAGGAGACTACTTGGGAGGTCGAGCCTCTCAGCATACGTATAACGAGTGCCTGTACACGAACAGGCACACGTTATAATTGACCTCGCGGGGCGTCCAAGCTATGTTTTCGGTATGTTTCCACGCGTTATCTCATTATGCAGCAGCAAGGGCATGCAGGTGAGGATAAAGAGATGCAAGGCGAAAACCGCCCCATTGAACAAGCTTAACAAAAGCTCGCCAGGCCGATTCAAGGTCCGCAGCAGTGAGCGGTGCGGCGAAGGTCCACGGGAAAGTAGTTCTTGGCCTACTTTCATCGCTCTACGTGGGGTGCGCTCCCGCTATGGAGCAACGACAAGTCTGTATTCATAGTCTGCCCGCTCTCCCATTTGCAGCTGAATGGTTGACGCGATAATGTCGGGGAATCAACCGCAAGAAATACTTTGTGTGTACCTTGCCAATTTGCCCAGGCGCTCAACAGGTCTTGAACGCTGTCCAGGTTGCTTGTGTATGCACAATATTTTGTAATATTTTTCTTTACTGCAATGGTTAGCATACTCAGCTGGAGGTGTGTTTCGCCTTCGACGTTGTCGTGCTGATCAGAGAATGACGATGCCTGCACCGTTCGGGAATTGTGCTTTGTAGCGTTGACTTCAATGACGAATAGCGCGCTTGACTGAAAGCACTGCAGGCCGAGGCACTGTCTTTGCACCGACGGCTCATGAAACGTCATCCAAGAAATAGGACCTAAACCTATTCGCTTCTTTTATGCTGGAGGACATACTGCCATCGATAAAGAAATATCCTAAACGGGTGTTCCAAGGGGCGTTCCGAAGTGGTACTTCAGAGCAACCATTCGGAACGAAACTGCGAAAGTTTTCGAAAGTGGCCGATGGGTAGGACTGCTGTTAAACATGACACATTCCTGACATATCCATGATGTATTCGCGACGTGAATGTTAAACATATTCGGTTTGCTATCCAACACACTGAAAAATGTCGGCAGATCCCACGTACTTGGGAATCGACGTTATGCGAAGCATGCGGACAGAAGGTGACCGTGTTGCAACTTTTGTACTGAGCGACACGTCATACGATAACGCTAATATGTGTACAATTGTTGCACGCACAGACATATGTTGAAAAGTTGCAGATGTTTATATAACCAGTTGTTTGCACTTGCGCAACGATGCCAACTGGAAGATACGTATTAGCAACACCAGAAGCTGATATGAAGCGCTGATGCTCGCGAGGATGCTGGCCCTGAACACTGCCACATGAATCAACTTCAGCACATGGCAACTAACCACAATTAACGTTAACCTGGCGTGACGGATGTATGAAAGGATCACATGTGTAATGTTTATAAAGTTGGGCAGGCAGCACTGCAACCACTATTGACGTTTCACGAAGATTAACGTCTATTTGAAAATACTTCTGAGACCAGGCGTATAGGTCTGTGGTAAAATGCTTCATTGCCAAGCAGAATGCTTGGGTTCGATTCCAGCTGTGACCCTGGCATTCATTCTTTGCATTAGTTGGGTTGACGCTAACGATTTCGGTTATTTCTTAACGCTCGCACGTTCAACTTGTCCATGTGTGTTCTCGTAGTTCCTGGGTAGATACTAACTGTCAATAACTTGTGGCATATACCCGAAATACCAGCGGCACATACCCGCTCGTGGATATGTTCCACTGTCTGGTGGGACGTGTTTGACGACGTATACGTGACGGGATTGTGACCTTATTGAGGTCTTGGGCAGCGCGTCGTATTCGCCAAACTATCTTACCTTCTTATTCTAATTTTGGTTCACGCCAAGTCAAGGGGGTGATCACGAGAGCACCCAAACATAAGCGGCTAGATAGATAGATAGATAGATAGATAGATAGATAGATAGATAGATAGATAGATAGATAGATAGATACGCCCAAACGCACGGCCACCGAAGTTCGCCAAGAAATGCTTGGCATTTCAAAACTGTGCAAGGTGGAGCTACAAAAATTAAGAATCACAAAGAAAATACACGAAGTACGTGAACAATTTGTTCAAAAAACATTGATAAGAAACACTGCTTTGTTTGGTGTTCACCCGTCCATTCTAATCCTACTCGAGTGAATTCTCCTGAAGTGATTGGATGCCCTTAATAACAAATAATTTGATGTCACCGCAAATGTTAGCTACACCGATGGGAGGCGTGGCGTCTTAGCCAATTGGACTGCCATTGGCTTCCCCTATTTTTTTTTTCTCGGCTCATTTGTGGACTGCAGTGCAACTACCACGTTGCGTGGAAGTGAACCCACGACATTGCGCATAGCTGCAGATCGCCACAACGTTCCAGCCGTCATGGCCGCGTCAGCATGATGCTCTCAGAGATCGCATCGACGATGCACTCTCGTGTGGAGCTTTCTCTGACGAAACGCAATTTATTATAGCGAACCTTTGCATACGTGCTTCTCCAGCACAAGAGGAGGAGCCAGCTGTATTGCGACTGCGCACTGAAGCGCGCGTGCTCGTGCCCGCGCTTCCGTTGAAGTTCGCGAAGCGTGACAGCGCTCCCCTCGGACGTAGCGAGTACAAGCCAAGCAGAACAAGTCAAGCCGCATACAAGCCAAGCAGAACAAGTCAAGCCGCATACAAGCCAAGCAGAACAAGTCAAGCCGCATACAAGCCAAGCAGAACAAGTCAAACCGCACACAAGCCAAGCAGAACGTCTGCACGTATCTTCTGTGGCTATATCTGTGTGCAGCGTAGTGCAGGCTGAAACTGATGCGCAGCATAACTCGCTACAAATAATACGCAGAAAGCACATCAGCACCCTCGTCAGTGAAACGTGAAACGCCGAATGTTTCTGAGAGACAACTGACGTTTCTCTTTGAATTGTTTCCTGTTTTCAGAGTGGTACTGCACGATGCATCTCAGCCACGTCATCAATCAGGTGATCGAGTAAAGCGCTTGGTACCACAATCCACTTGCTTTTCGTTTTTGGTTTTCTTCTAAACAACAACAACAACAACAACAACAACAACAAAAGGCATCCCAATTAGCAGAGATATCGAGTCTCTTGGAAACATTTCGTCGTCGAAGAGCGTTTGTAAAATACGTTAACATCTTGCCGGGTAGCTGCGAAGATTTCACAGCTGTAAACAACTGCTTCAAAAGTAAATTCACGGCTATTTTATCAAAAGCGGGGTCAGGAAAAAAACTGTGATTCCTAAAATGATTACTGCATGCTTAGAAGTGGTCGGACGAATATTTATTTAGACTAAATATGCATAAGAGATCAGGAGAGTGCTTCAGCAACTTCCTTTTGCAGATAGCGATGTGCCCTTCGGCAAAAGTTTAGCGACGAATCACGTCGAACTTATTTTGAATCTGAATTGTCAAAGTATGGTTGAAGGTGAGTATGAGAAATGCGAAGGTCGTGAACAATCTCGACCGGGAACAAGCGTCCAATATTGGCTACCAGCCTCTGAGATATGCGCAAAAATGTGTGTATATACGGCAATTAATGACCGGCGAGACGAATCATGAAGAGGAAATTTGGCGATGAGTATAGGTATGGGCTGAATCACGTGCACGGCAGACATTTTCAAGGCAGGACGATAAATAAGCCACTTTTCCTGAAGGGAAAAGTCTGCAAGTTTGAAGTTTAAAGTCTCATTCTTAAATATCGTGCCGAAATTTCTACGCGTGACGTCAAGAATTTCAAAAGGTATTCTTGTATTTTCGTGACATTGGTAGACGAAATTTTTTGAAGCTTCGTATTTATTTATTTATTTTTTATTTATCACATTACCTACACTGCAACGTGTAATGATATCACAGGGGGGCAGGGAGAAGGCGAATAGGTTATTCTAATAGAGAAATACAGATTCCAACATCAACATTACAATAAACGCAATTCATTGTCAGCCTACGAATTGATAAATGGTATATACACAGTATAACGCAGGTTTATATTAGTTTTGTTCCTATACAACCATACTGAGCGCACTGCTGGAGACCGAGCAGTGCGTATACGTTAAGTCTATGGCAACAATGTAGGTTCAATTTGATCGAATAGAAGCCATGTAAGACCCACTAGACGCTTTCAAAATTTATGACGTCTAGATGTTTGGTGCGGGAAGGTGAATGTGGCGTCTCCACCCGCATTTTCTTCGGGCGCGTTCTCTTGCTTACCGAGCGTCATGTCGTGGTAAAAGTGGTGTTTTCGGGACTGTGAAATTTTACATTACTAATACGTGAAAATCGTTTTGGTCTCTAGTATCCTTTTAAAAATTTCAAGTTACTGCTCATGCAAGGGCACCATTTCATTAAATATAATAAAGGTCAATACTGATGTTGTAACATCCAGATAGCGTTCATTAGCCCAGCTTAATTCATAACGCCGCTTAGACATTACTGTAGCTGTCATGTATAGCCTACATACGGTATCCCAAAACGACATTTTCTATACTCTAGCCAGTATTATGGAGCCCCATGGCCCGAATCAGCCATCAGTTAGACAACGCTATAGCGAGTATACAAACCGAAATTCGTCGTTATCCTCAGGACATGAGTTCCATGAGCAAGTTTGCCTCATCTTCAACGTCCGAAGTTTGTAGCAAGTCAGCGTCGTGGCAGGCCTTGCTCTATACCTTGAAGCATGGGTAAAGTGGCTTAAGAAGTACTTCTTGAAAAGTGTGTTATGCATATAATACTTAGCATTATACATTTCTGCCTGCGGTCCTTTTGACTGAAATTGTTATTGGTATGTGCCAATGCGCACCCGTTTTGCCACCATAAAAAATAGTTTCGTCGCATATATTCTATATAAAATTAGTGCCTATCATAATCCTGGTAAGCGTGTTGCGAAAAAAACTAGGAAAACTTAATCAGAAGACAAACGTAACTATATACGTGTGCCAGTCAAAGGCGTATCTATTGTTAGACCGTATGTGCTGCGCATACGGAAGCTAGCCAGCCATGACGGAGCGCGATGTGATTGACAGAGGGTCCGTTCACCTGCTTCCGCACACACACGTGCGGTCGCCAAGCGTGGAGGAGAGCGCGCGCGATATGCGAAACAACGACATGCCACCAGCCGACCGGGGTTCCGACTGTCGGCGTATATACGGAGCCACTGGATCAGTCTGTAATTGACAGCCGGCCTCATTGACCCACCTGTGTCCCTCTAGTGACGGCGCTGTGAAATACGAAACCCGGGCGTTATTCGTACGTTTGTATACGGAGGTGCATGCGTTTGCCATTTCACTAAATATGGGGAGAGGGGAGAGAGAGTGGGTGTCGACAACGATGGCATGGCAGGGGCGTGCGGTGCTTGCAATGGGAAACTATAAATACGTCGCAGTTTCTGTAAGAATTTTATAGTTTTCGAACGGTTTATTCGAACAGTTGTACCGTTATGTGTATAAACCTATAGATGCAGGCGAATTCACTCCTTAAGAAGTTAAGCGGGAAGCAGGAGGTGAATGGGTCATTGTTAGACAGCATCAATGGGACGGCGTTATAGAGTTGACTTTGTAGAAATCCCGATGTTGACGTCAGTATAGCTGCGAGCGGAAAATCAGCGCTGTCATTGAGAGCGAATTCAAGGTATACGCAAATAAGTAAGTATAAATATTCTGATCGAATGAAAACCGGACTCAGATTTACAGCGTGGCAACCACATCACGACGCCCATGCGTGCCTCTATATTTGTACGTAGATTAATTTCTTATAGGTTGCCGCTGGAAGTAATCGAAGTTATCTCGTTTTACAAAGTATTGTGTATAAGTCATGTAGTTGCAATAATTGGATTGTAGCTCCGCCTACAAAATTGTGAGAAAAAGTAGTTGACAGGAAAGAAGCACTCTCGCAACATTTCTGTCAACTAATTTTTCTTACAATTTTGTACGCGGCGCTACAACCAATTATTGGAATAAGGTATACCAACAAGCCGGCATATAGACACCCTTGTAAAGTCGTTTAGTACTCGTAAGCATAAGCCATGCATACAGCGGGTTATTTTGTGTGACACGTATTTTTGCACACAATGTGTCAGTAACAAAAAAAGGTGGAAAGGTTCGAAATATACAAAAGGTGCAATTAGCTTGCGCTGTAGAAGATTCATCATGAAACATAACACACACACACACACGCACACACACACACACACACACGCACACACACACACACACACACAAAACAAAAACACATTGAACGGTGGCACAAAGCGTCCATTATAACAGACACCGCCTTTTGTTGGTCTTTTTTCATGCTGTCGTATGGTACGTGGTCCATTGTCATGGTCCACCCGACGGAGATGCGCTCTGACGGAGCATGTTGGGTAATTTTTCTAAGCGCAGCAACCTGATTAATTTACTTCGCGTCGTGTTTGCAAGCTCGTCTTTCATTTTTTTTTGTTTCATGTTTATTTTTTGTTTACTTGACCTATATTACAACATTGTGACATTTGCTGGTGTTTGTCTAAAAATGTTCTTTTGTACGCTGTTATGACGCGTTATAGCCCAGCAATTATACACGTACAATGTTTGCCTCGTTTGCTTTTTTTTTTAATTTAATTTCGCTTTAATATAATCGGCTTTTCTGTTTCTCTGAAATGTAACTGTATGAGCTATACGTGGAAAGTTTGAAGGAAATTGATTTCTGAGGGCTCGTTCTTGTTTTTTTTTTTGACACAACGTTCATTGGGCGAAAAACCAAGCGCTAGTTTTAATTGGAAGGAAAGGCGCCCTGCTCGAAGCAGCAGCATCGAAAGAAATAGTATGTATGCGCTCGCAAACTTCTCTCACACCTGAACTTCCTCCTAAATGGTTATTTTCAGTAATGTGCTTTGTAAAATCGGCTCTTTAAATGAGGCCATACCTTTGGATGTTTAATTTGATAACCTCCGCGTCTCTTCCTTTAATTTATTTCTCTCTCTATCTATCTCTTTCTCTCTCTCTGACGTTATTGCAAACTATATGTTAGGGGTTATATTTTTTTTTTGAAGTTATGAAACAGGAGAGGTTGGCGCTATTATGGTGGCAACGGCTACCCCATCTCACTCAGCAGACAAAATTTGTCTTAAGAAAGTTTTTTTTTTTTCAGGAAACTTGTTTTCAATCATCGCCTGACCTGTGTCCAGTTTTCAAAGCGCGCTAAGTCCCGTCACGAATCTATACCAGCTCTCCTAGTACACCACTCTACTTCAGTATTGAAAGCTGGACACAATTAAACGGTGTGCCCTTGTGTTGCCCGAACTACGGAACATATGTCGTATTTACAGAAACTCCAAGCAAATGCAGCTCTCGTAGGAGAATCTTGATTCATGTTTTTTTTTTTTCGGCTCAACACTTTTGACTGTCTGCCACCGTAACGGCCGCACTTAGGAAACTGTGGTTTCTTAAAAGGAGACTCAAATGTTTCACAAAGGAGACCAGATTATTGGCATACAACGTTTGTATTAGGTCAAAGCTTGAATACGCCTCGGTCGTTACAATAAGTTTGCCCAACTGCGTGAAACGACTATCTTCTAGAAAAACAAGACATGATCATAAATATTCCCTGGCGCCTGTTTTTGCTCGTACCACTGCTTTCAAAAATAGTTTTTTCCCAAGGACTATTGCTGACTAGAACTCTATAGCAATAAGTAATTTTAAATCCGAAAATATTCAAAAACAACATGAAGATTTTTTTGTCTGGTTTAGTTTTGAATTATGTATGAATATGGCGTGTTGGCAGTGGCCGAGTGAAATAATAATAGACGTTTGATGCGTATGTTCATTGTTTATCTGCCGTAACACTGTTGGCTAAGAGCTCTATAAGTCGTCTGATTATGTGATGTGACAGTGTACAACTTTTAAATTTTTTGTTGTTGTTGCCCCTTCTGCTGGGGCCAAAGTATAGGCCTGCAGTACCTGCAAATAAAGAAATAAATAAAAAATAAATACCTTAATGTCTGTTTTTCCTCAGTGAGCCATGGCACATACTATGCATTATGTACGATGTTTAATAAATAAAAAGAAAACAATCCAAAGCCATGTCTTTCGTGTCCTTCTTGTCTCTTTGTCGTCGCTTTGTTCTCGCGCTCAAACTATCGACGCCAAACTTTGGTTTGCTTTTGCAACACGCACACATAGTTCTAGCGTTTAGTTCATTTTCTCAGTGTGCACGAACCTTTATGGCTGAGTAGCCACTCAGAGAAATTCTCGCAAGATATATAACCCCGTCTGTCTGGTGTAACAGGATACAGCCCATTCTTGCGGACGCGTGCTTTCAAAGACGCGCCTTCTAGTGGCTCCAGTGCACACGTTGGAATTGCATACAACGGCTTCTGCGGTGCCCATACGGAGTTTCTAGAAAGTAACGGCTGACGTTTGCGCGAAATTGATGAAAGAGCAAGCGATGCATCGCTTGAGAGACGGGAACTTCCGGAAACTGAAATCTTGCGGAGGTATACGTGACGAGCAAGCAAACAAACGGTGAGTATGAAGTGCAAACAAAGACGGCAGAGCAGGTTACAAAAAAAAAAAAAAGCACGCTCATCCCAGCGGATCCGCGAGCTTAAGTGGCCCACTCACTGTACTGAGCCATTTTCCAGGCCCGGAAACGCAGGCAAGTGACGCTATGCGGACCATCGGCCGAGGGAGGGGGCACAATGGAAGAGACACATGGACCATGACGCGGGATTGAAGAGCCCATAAGCGGTTTGAAGAACCGCGCTCTGGGCGAAGACATCGCGAGATGAGATGGCGACGCACTTCCACAGAAACACCCGTGGCCGCCAGAGAAACACTACACGCGTCGATGAGCTTCGGTGAGGCGGGCTGAGAAAGGGAAACGTGCCGATGGATTATTCCGGGAACGTGGCAGACTTCCCCGGAAAACAAAACGACACAAGAATGCAACCGTCTCGAAGAAGAGCATATGGTCAGTGTTGGAGGTTAGCGCTGGTCTGTATATAGTCCCGTTTCCTCTGTTCTTTCGCTTTGTCTCTGCTGTGCAACCGATCATTTGACATATTAACCGCTATGAAAGAAACGAAGACAGATCAGGATACAG
The DNA here is from genome assembly GCF_013339725.1 of Rhipicephalus microplus. Classification (NCBI taxonomy): domain Eukaryota; kingdom Metazoa; phylum Arthropoda; class Arachnida; order Ixodida; family Ixodidae; genus Rhipicephalus; species Rhipicephalus microplus. Next base: position 103,657,126 of record NC_051170.1, read on the forward strand.
ACAGCGACAACACTGGCGATGTTTTGTGTTGCCGTCTCCATCTTCTACAAGTGGTCAGTACGTCGAGGGAGTTAACGGCGATCAGGGCAAACTCGAATCTCGAAGCATACCGGTGATACGAGCACACCAAAACAGACACATTACTAAACAAAGGAAAGAACTGTGAGTGCTGGTAGATGGGTGGAGGCTAGACAGTGGAAGAAGGAGGAGAGAGAGAGAGCGCGAGGGGTAACGCGCGCTCATTCCTCGGTGCGCTTCCCACGACGAGAACATTGGGGGCTCACCCGTTCAGTTTCAGCGCATTCCTTCCTGCGTTGGCGGCTTAGCTGTCGCAGGTCTTTTCGGTGCTGGTGCGGCGTCCCTTCTTGTCTGGCGTCTTTGGCGGCGTGGCTGCCTATATCCGGAGGCGTAAGCGTCTAGCTTCTGTGGTTCCGATGCGCATCGTCAGGTACACGGATAGCGAAGAGCCTCAGGCGTCGGCGGCTCACTGGCAGGTCTGCGGGCGTGTAGCATCTGCGGCGGCGGCGGCAGCGGCGACCGAGGCGGACTCGCCCTCCACCACAGAGAAACGTCGTCGCCGGGTTCCATCCCCGCTGCGGTCCCGCGGTGGAGGTCGTTGCGAATTCAGCTGAGTGTGAAGCTCCTCCGGGAAACGAGCGCACTCGTTTTCTGGCTTCTCCGTGACAGGTCGCCCCACCTGTAGAGCCAAGGCCGCCACCGCCGCACCAGGCGGAACATGATTGAGGTAACAATCCGTGAAGATTGTGGCCAAATTATCTTTCTTGGACTGGCGCGCGAGTGCGGTTTTTGATTTCGTTTTTCTTTTAATATATTCCTCCTCGTTGCTGCTTTGTGTACTCGCCAACCTCGCTCATTTCTTCTTCTTCTTCTCTCTCCCCCACTTTTCTTTGCCCCTCGTCGAGTCTTACGTCGGCGCCGATGACTCGCGTTTGTTCTTCGCGGGCCGTCGTTTTTTTTTTTTCTCTTACGCCGCGGTCTGACGTGTATCTGGGCTGCTTTCTCGCTATATGCGAATCTCTCGTCGTCCTCTCTCTAGCTCGTACCACCCATGCTTTGTTCCTTTTCCTTCTTTTGATGCTCCTTCACTTCGGCCGTACGCGCGCACTTCTTTCCCGGCTGCCCTCGGGGAGGTTTCGTCGGCGTCGGCACCGATGCCGTCTCGGAGGCAGTCAGGCGGCGGACTGCACGCAGACGCTTGCGGCGGCGGGCCACTTTCGCCTGACTTCACCGGTGCGTCGTGACACAGCGTGCCGACGACGCCGACTGTCTCTCTTTGCGGCGTATTCCCGGGCCTCGTGCAAGAGGCGGCGGCCCCCCTTTTTCTTCGGTCACCGTACATACGTACACACCATACGCATACGTCGAGCCATGTTCCGACGTCGTCAGATGGGAGATTAGAGTTTTAAAGGTTTCCGTGTGGTCTCTCGCATCGCTGGCGCTCTCCGCGCGCGTGGTGTGGAGAGCTGTACAGCTTGTCGTATACTACGGGCATTTCCCTTCTTAGCTGCATACACCGAAGGCCGTACGTGGAATGCTCATCTTGCGGGCCTCTCTCGGTGTATGAGTGTGCGAGCCACGATTCTGAGTTTGGGTCACGTATTTTTTTCCTGCTTGTACGATTCTATCATGTCCCGCAGCCGGCGAGCGTGGCTGGCCGTGGTATTTTGCCTCGGTCCGTGCGGGATTATAGTTGCTCGAAAAAAAAAAAAAAGAGGCATACAGAGGTGCCTATGTGTGTAATGTCTGGAAATCTATAAGAAAGAGAAAGAGGCGGGAATACCTTTAGTTGGGGCCGGATGGGGAGTTACGTAGTGCATGTAAGCGCGTTGGCATGACGTGCGTCAGTGCTGTTCTTTTCCCCTCTCCTACGCGGCTTGCGGTCTGTCCGCGTCCTGTCACTTATTATTATGAAACGCCTGACTTCGTCCAGAGGAAATACATTAAGTGTAGAGGGAGAACAGTGGCAGTCGCTGAGTGGCTAAATAAAATACGAGTAACTATGTTTTCCGCAGTGTGGTGCACGTGCTCTATTTAAACCTGCACCATTATCATCCTGCAACAAGCTTCTGTCTATGTGACTACCCGCGCCGATGTTACGCTCATAGCAAAGTCATTCGTCACATCGACCTCCACAAGCAAAGTCATTCGTCACATCGACCTCCACAGGCAAAGTCATTCGTCACATCGACCTCCATACCATTCCCCTCGGATTATACACCTCGCGAGAACTATTACGTTGAGCTAGCTGGCTGGGATACTGATCTTCGTCAGTTCTGTATTCAACACGTATTGCGTTTCATGTAAGAGTGGGAGATGGGCACATTCGCCCTTTAATCAGCAGCGAAAAAATTGAGTCTGCTCCCGGACGCTTCATACAGCTTAAACTGCAGCCCCTCTCATTACTTGCACTTATAATTTTTAGGTGAACGAATTTATTGTCTGATAACATATATTCCATATATCATCAGTTTCTTTGAGCTTAGCTTTCAGTTGAGGGGGTTCGTTCAGCACCTACCTCTGTCAGAACCCACACACAATTTGTTTCTGTACTGGCAAGCAGGTGGAGTAGCTTCGGTTACTATTTCTACATATCTTTCGTGGCAGCCAATCGTATGTATACTTGTACTATGAGCCCAAATTAAAGCGAGAAAAGTTGCTAAGTCAGCAATGAGACGCGCAAGACTCGAAAAGGGGAAACTGGACGATTCTGATGGTTACCTGGTTACTTCTAGGTTGTATCTACGCCTTAGCTATGTGATGGAGATTGTGCCTATACGCTACTTCTTGGCCGTTGCTCTTCTTTAGCCAGGTTATCTATCCTAGGTTGTGTCTACGTTGATTCTCAGAGCACCGAGGTTCGAGTTAAACCACAGAGTCACAGACGCGACATGGAGTATTCATACTCCAGAGACTCGAAACTCGCGCTGAAACCAATCGTTAGCACGTCTCACAGATGTATACTGACAGGGCGTCGTTGGCGTTGGTATTCGACCTCATCGGGGTCTCCTCGCAGCAACTGGTGCCTTTCCCGTTCCCTAGTGCTTTCTCATTGCACGTGCTCAGGGTCTGCGGCTTTCCACCATCACTTCGCAGTCATTTGTCGCTGGCCAAACCGTTGCCTTCTCTATATTTAGTTTACCAGCGATGCAAGATTCGTGGAACATACTCATTTATGGTGATGACAGTCTTTTTTTTTTCGGTTCGGCGGACAAGAAACGGTTTGCTACATAGATAGCCCTGCTGTTAAAATGAAAACTGCTAAAGTGATTTGGTGACGTTTGAAGGTCCTCTTGAACTTCTCATCGCTTATTATTCAGGCTGTAGAGCGTATATATAGCAACCACTTTTACGTATAGCAACCACTTTCACGCCTAGACATTGGCTAAAAATTTACTGTACTTTACTGTAATTTACTGTATTCTATCTATAAACTTTTATTGCCGTTTTTGTTATGTTTTGTAACCATGTATGATGTTTTGTGTACTAAGGATCAATAAATATTCAAGCGTATAACCTATGGTTACAGGTAGAGGAATGAACGTTTACTATATTGCAAGAAACGACGAGCAAGCGTGCGCGTGCGTGGGCTGCTCTCTCTGCCCCGAAAGCCCATTGCTATAGATGCCGTGGCCCAGCCCAAGAAACTTCTATGGTCTTCCAGTCTATCTATCGCCACCATAGTATCTGAGGCTTCAACGGTTTGTAGAGAGCATGTTCTTGCTCTTCTCGCTATCCAGAAGCTTTAACTACAGCTTTTTTTTTCCTCGTAGTGGGTGCACCAACCCCACGTCTTGTACATTTTTAAATGATTCGCAGAAATGACCCATTCGAGTTTTTTTTATGGATATTTGGTGCTTGATGCTCAATTCCACATATATATGCACTGATACAATCCCGGTGCGCACGTCGTTAAACGCTTTCCAAAAACAGTGGCACATACCCAGGGGCGGGTATGTGCCCCTGGCGGTGGGTATGTGTACACAGGTGGTGAAACACATGTGTGTCACAGGTGTTTGACAGTTTATATCTACCTAGGAACGGCCAGAACAGATATCCGTAATTTTAACGCTGCAGCGTTAAGAAAAAGCGGACAATCGACCGGACGAATGCAAAGAACAGATCTGTTTGTCCAAGCAGCAATCGACCCCTAGCATTCTGCGCGGCAATGAAGTATTCTGCCACATATAGCCATGCCAGGTCTCGCAACTATACCTTTCAAATGGACCCTAATGTTCTTGAAACTCCAAGTGTGGTTGCACTGCAGGCTTTCCAATTTTATGAACAGTTCGTATGTACTCCTGCGATAGAGCCGTCACTTCGGGTTAACATCAATTGTAGTCCGTGTCACCCGCTTCAGTTTTTTTTTATGTAGCAGTGTCCAACCCTACGATCCTTGTGAGCAGAAGCTCTTCATACCAGCTTACCGCTTCTGTGTTGCCAATACCCATTTTGATGTTGGCATCGTTGCGCAACTGTAAACAACTAGTGATATAAAACATATGTGGCTTTTACCGTATGACAGTGCGCGAATTTGTACATATCGTTAGCGCAAATTAGTAACGTTTCGCTCAATAAAAAAATCACAACGCATGCAGCCAGCTTGCATGTGTGTACTTCGCACAACAGCGACTCCCAAGTATACGTGAGATCTGCCAAACTTTTTCTCTCTCTTTTTTATGGGCTATGCTATACAGTCTCTCGCTGCATTCTTCACCCTTCATATCATCCCATTTCTTATTTTAACCCGCACTTCTCCTTACCACTCTTTGACTATGCTTATACCTTAGAAGACTATATGTTACGGTCCTCCTGGCGTGCCGAGTGGTTGCGATGTTCGCCTTGCTTTCGTGGGTATACGCGGGTGCGAATCCCGCCTCATCGAGAGAGAGAGAAATAAACGCTTACTTAGAAACAGTGTTCCGAACGATGCCCGGTGTCACCTTAAGGTGGGAGGGTTCTCTAGTCTAGGAACCCTCTGACTTCTACTGCACTCTTGGCCCAGGTGACGAGTTGTCGCTGGTCTTGAGGACGAGCTTGGCCTCCCACGTTTCTATTAATTGGTCGTCGTTCATTCTTGGGGCTTGGTTCCGCTCCAATTGCATGTCGTGGTTAGCATGGCCCTGGCATTCCAAGAGCCAGTGTGCCAGGGTGCCTGGTATGCTGCAGAGCGGGCACATGTAGCCATGTGTCGTTGGGTATATCTATAGGCAGTGCATTAGTATGCCATGTATGTAAGTGTTGCTTTGCAGGCGTCTGAAAATCGCGCTCACTTCTTCGGTTAGTTTTGGATGGGGTGGAGGGTACACACGTTGCTCCAGTTTGTAGAATTGTTTTTTTCGTGAAGTATTCATCTGTACTTTATGTATTTTTCCATCAACCTTTTTTTTACTGTCTATTTCTTCCTCACTGTGCTTATTTTTAATATATATCATATGCATCGCACCTTACTTCTGAAAATTCAGCGCACGTGTTCTGTGAGCGAAGCAGCAGACGAAGCTGGGAAGAAAATAGCACTAGCCGGCTCATGAAGAGGACGAAGAAGAAGATAGTGTCCTATTTGCCTAATACGACGAACGAATGACATCAACAGCTCCACAGCTACGGAGATGAGACGATTGAGCTAAACTTTGAGCGCAGAAAGGTGAAATCAAGATTCATTTAAGTCATTTTAACATGGCGGAGGCTTTAAGCACACCCTCTGGGTCCTTGTGACTGTAACTGTTTTTCTTTATTTAAAAGAAGAAGAAACTTTGATAAACCTAGCGTCCCTGATAGCCGTCAACGGTACGTAATGCACTGAGAGACAAAATATAGACAAGACAACCGCGACCGTGTCGACTTGTACTCGCGTACCTTGGTTTTCAATGCGTGTAATTTATACCGTGAGCCTGAGCGACGATGTATCACATCGCAGATGCGTCACGCGTGGTGTGCTATACATGTTTGCGCAACATGGAAAGAAAAATGAAGACGTAAGACTTGGACTATGCGGGCGATTGTTGGCACAGACCTGCGAACGTCGAGAATAGTCGCCCTTTCGTAGAAACCACGGAGCCAGGCCTCGCCAACTTCGCCAAAATCGAGGCTCCAAATTAAAATGCATGTCTCAAATATTGGAAATCACACAGAAATAAATAAATAAAGAAAAAAAGAAAGAAAGAAAGAAGGAAGGAAGGAAGGAAAGAAAAAAAAAGAAAGAAAAAAGAAAGAAAGAAAGAAAGAAAGAAAGAAAGAAAGAAAGAAAGAAAGAAAGAAAGAAAGAAAGAAAAGAAAGAAAGATCTATGGCATTTTACGACACAGCGTTCTCACTTGCTGGCGCGACTATTGCTAATGGTAAATTCAGCTTTTTTTTTATTACTTTACGTTCCATATAAAATATTTTTGCAGCATGACCCGCTACCAGCTTATAACCATCGCATGTAACTTGAGTGGGTCATTTAATTCGGTTTAGAAAGATTCATAGAGTGCGCCTTATTGTACTGTAAATAGATAGTCGCTTACTTCAAAATTACTGTTAATTGTGGCAATATTTACTACAATTTATTAGGCACAACTTTTGGGGAAGAGTACCGCCCTTGCAGAAAAGTCCACTTGTCGTAACATCGGTTCCAGCGTTACCTTGTGTTCACAATTTCTTTTCATGATTTAAATTTATGGTAACACGCGTTTATGTACAGTCCACCGTAACGCTTCTCGTAAAGGGCTAGTGATGCACACAAAATGGGCCAGGTAAACACCGTGTATTCGTATACGAATTTTTTTTCCCTCTTTCAAGGACTTCGAAAGCACTGATGTACCAACACAGACATTTAAGGAACCAAGAGAATTACATCATCGGTAATCCACTATAAAATCCAAGCGTATCCGACAACAAGCCAAGCAGAAACCTCACGTCAGTTGTTCGCGTGCCTTATCCACCCAGCCTACATTTGCCCGCCTTTCACTGTAGATGCACACAACTTCGCTTTTCCTGCCCTTTATACGTGCAACAGGTGTCGCTTCGCGACCTGCCATCCTCGGCAGGTATGCATGTGCAGACAAGCACCGCACACACCGTGCCGTGGTGAGTGATTAATGAACACTCGGGACATCCACGCGCGTATAGCGTTACGCTCCGTTAATAAACAGTCTAGCCCGAAGCCTGCACAATGGAAAGCCGTGTATCCTTATACTCGCCCAACCGGCGAGAAAAAGCGGCCGCAAAAAAGCGCGTCGCTAATGGCGGTAAGATGTCTTTCGTCGTTGGCCCATTGTTGTCCCGGAATAGCGAGCAAGCGTGAGCGCCCACTGTACGCTCCTTCCTAACCTAGAGTCGCAGATGGGATCCCGCAACGAACAAGCCGTTTGCGCTGTTTGACTTCTTCGCGGCGTTTACAACGGGCGCTGCATGCAGGCGCGACTCATATTTGTCCAGACCGTGCACAACCGCGCTGTAAGCGCTTTTAAGGCAGCACTTGGTCTACCCACCAGCACACCGACCGAGCGGCTCCTAGCTCTCGGTATACATAACACTTATGCTGAGCTCAGTGCCGCAGTCCTCATGTCTCAGAGGAATCGTCTAAGTGAAACTTCAGCAGGCAGGGCGATACTCACTAGAATAGGAATTTCGCCCCACCCACAGCACATTGATGAGGAGCTGGTCGACGTAGCCCAAGAGGTCCGCAGGCGAATCTCAATCGCACCGGTGCCCAAAAATATGCATCACGACTTTCACGCTGAGCGACGTACTGCGAGGGTAAACTGGCTTCGAAATGTCGCGTACGTCGATGCGGCCAGTTTCGATTGGCAGAGACACATAATTACTGTTGTCGACAACAACATGACGCTGCTAACGAGTGCCTCCGTACGCACGACCTCGGCTACAAAGGCGGAGACGATGGCCATAGCCTTAGCCTTAAGGTTTCAGGAGCGTAGAGGGGAGCCATCAGTTATTTTATCCGACTCCCAGGAAGCCTGCCGGCTCTTTTTAAGGGGCCGCCTTCCAGCAATGGGGCTGAGGTTGCTAGGATCCAAACTCACTCACCACCATCGCTTGATCTGGTGCCCGGGACACGCAGGTCTCGAAGGCAATGAAAGGGCGGACGCTCTAGCTCGTGCGTTTTGTAACCGAGCGGAGAATCCATCTCTTTCATTGACCATGCCAATTTTACCTAGGGAGATTCTAGCTCACCAGCGCTTCACGCGTCAAAAATGTGGAACACCTCACAGATCCCTTAATGGGGAAGAGGCCACTGACCTTAGAAAAATTCAAACGGATGTATTTCCGCACCTACTGAAGTTACACGCGATACATCCAACTCTTTACCCGGCTGTATGTCCGTGGTGCGGCGGAAGACCGACTCTCTACCACATATCGTGGGGGTGCGATCGTAAACCAAGTGACATAACCAATTTTCTCGGCGAACCTTTAACACCTAGTATGGAGCAGTGGGAGGCACACCTCGCTAGCTCGGACCCAGGAGTGCAGCTCGCACTACTGGATCAAGTCCGGCGGGCGGCTAAGGCCAGTGGAGCCCTGGACGTAGGGCCCCAACCATAAAGGCTCTAAAACGCCCCTCTCCCTTTCCCCTTCAATAAAGTTTTACTCTCTCTCTCTCTTCAATGGCGGGCGGAACTCGCCATATATTTTCTCCGCGAGCGCGCTCCAACAGTGGTCTCGAAAAAAAAAAAAAAGAAGAGAAACTTCCGTCGACAACTGGCGATATGCACAAAAGAAAGAAGTAAAATACTGCATCTGTGTACACTGCATGAAGCTCGTCGAATATACTACACCATAATACGCAATAGGCTGTTTTGTCGCGACGTAGAACATGCGGGATAATGGACTCCGGAGACCCATAAGGATACAGCGTGCGACGACGACCTTTTTGTTGCTTGTGTGCAGACTCTCTGCCGCATAAACTGGTCGTTTGAAAAGGGAGAACCCGACCTACAACGTGCCCCTTTATTGTGAGCGTTTCACATTTATCTTCTTCATCTTTTTTTTTCGTCTCTCTCTCTCTCTTTTTCCTTTGCGAAAAAGAAGCTCCTGGGTCATGCTTGCGTGTACACATACGAGGTTCGGCCCACGTTTACATGATAATAAAATGGCTTCTTCAAAAGAAGACGCCAGTTCCGCTAGGGATAAGAAAAGGCTCGTTGTAAGCGCGCATATATGGCTGCTCTATATATGGACAACGACGTGCGATGTGCTCAGCACCCTGAACTTCCCCCCCTTCCTTCACCCCCTTCTTCCTAAAACCGTTCCCTCTAATAACCTACTCTATTTAGTGCTCGATATATGGAAACGTTGACGTCATCCATACCCCATCATTTTTTTCTTCCTTGTCACGATAATTTTTTTTTTAAGGGCAGGATAAATGTACTTTCTAGTCTGTCGGTTTAGCCTTCTTTCATTACGTGCTATGCAAGGCTTACCCTTTGCTGTAATAAGTCAAAGCCTAGTTCCCACCTCAGTTCCTTGGGCGTGGAGCCTGTCCAATAAGCTCGGAAGTGCACACTGGTATTATAATGAGCACATGCATCCGACGTAAAATACATGGTATAAGGCAAGAAGCCTCATAAACATGAGTAAACAAGTTAATAATTATATAAGTCTTATTTTTCTTTTTTTCATAGCACTGTCAAGCTTTTCGTTATGCCATGTGACAAGACCTGAAAACTATCATAATCATAAACTTGCACGCCCTCCTTTATCGTATTCTTCATCGTCTGCTTTGCTTCCAGAACACGTGGGCCGATTCGTCGCGGTGTGGGAAGCAATACACTGATCGGTGAACGAACGAGTGCAGAGAGAGAGAAGGAGAGATATAAAAAAAATTTGAAAGAAAAAAGATAGAAGGTGAAAGACCGACTATTAGAAAGAGAAAGAATCAGACCCCTCCATTAAAAGAGTGTACCTTAAGAGTTGCTGATAATTATATACACGAAGCAACGTCACCAACAGCCATCCGCGCACACATTACGAAAGAACGTAGCAACGAAAACACGAAAACTGGAGGAGACGACGAAATCCAAACGTCAACCGCAATTTGAAAATGGCGCCAAAGAGGCTGGACACACAATTTCTCTGCGCATGCTCAGAAATGCGTTGTGTCTACACCTCATTTTGCACCATTGAGCACCCTTTCAGCTGACAGTCGGCGCTTATATTATGTCGTTTTCTTCTGTGCAAGCCTATAGCGATGAACCATGAGGAATAACATCTCCGGGGTGCTGATCAAAGAATTCTCTGTGTTCGCACGGCCACCCTCTTTTGATTGACAACTAGCTCAACTTTCTGTATTTCTAAACTTAATTATGCACTTTTTGAGAGCAAGCGTACCGATTCCACGAGTTTAAACCTCGGCTTCCTTATGTTTGTAGTCGGTACAGTATACTGACGAAAGCAGGAAAGTACTGAGTACTTTAGTAACTAAAATTTCTCCAGCTCCGTTTGGCGGACATTGATGAAGAAAGCGAAGCTCGTGCCATGCCCTGGGGTTGAAGTAAGTAAAATGGAGTGGCATGATGTGGGAATGAAATAGAATCGAAAGGAACGAAGTGGGTCGCCGAAGTAGGATGAGTGGCGGGGGCATTCACGGGCGTAGCGGTGAGTTGCGAGCGCCATGAGTGGAGGGAGCGGCGGGAGGAGTGGCACATATCCTTAGTGGGATTCACTCACCTCGTGTGGCTAATGCTCACACAAAGTGCGGATGTTGTGTGGGCGAAGCTCGCTTTGCGTGGGTAAATTCCACTACGATCCGCGACGGACACTGGACATGAAAGGTTCGATCACGTACAGCTTCGCTTTTACAACGCACATTATGCTCGCGATCTCGTATTCATATCAGCCTTGCTTCTTGATTGACAAGCGACGAGGCACACGCCCACGCGTGACATACCCGAGTCTTTCATTGCGTGAACGGCCGGGAGGGCAAGACGCGATAAATGGCGTGTTTCTCGTAAAGAAAGGCGCGCATTTCAACGGGCGGACCGCAGTCGTCCCCTGCTTTACGTCTACTCTTCTCTTTCTCCCCTAGTGCGCAGCCTGCGGGAAGCTTTTTATTTCGCCTGCCTAGCGGGTTTCAGCTCCTCGCTGTAAAATGTGCAGGCGGTATGACAGGGTGGGAGGGCAACAGCCGAGACCGGCACCAATCGGCGTGTTTTTGGGGGTGCTTCTCTTCGGCGAAAGAACGCAGCCACGTCGAAAAGAAAACCCAGGTTCCGTAAAACAAAAAAGAAGAAGTTGGACGAAGAACTCAACTAACAAAAAAAAAAAAAAGAAAAATACATACGTTAGAACTGTAAGCGCGGATAAGGAGCGAGAGAAAGAAGTGAGTTGTATGAGAGAGAGAGAGCGAGCCAGACAACATCCAGAGAACGCGGCCGGCATGAAAGGAAGACAACAGATGGGGCGAGCCCGTGGCACCGAGTGTGGAGGCCGCGGGGGCCGCGACTCCGGGGGTGAATGGTGGAGGAGAGGGGGATGACAGCACGGCGGGCTGAATCTTGTAGGGTTGGGGTAGGAGGAAAAGTGGAAAGAGGGGGGGGGGGCGCAGGAAACGTGTGACGCGGTCTTAAAAGCCGAGAAAGAGTGAGAGGGCAAGGAGGGGAGAGGTGATGGGGGCGCCGCGCGGGGTTCAGGCGCGGGAGAGAACGCTGCTTTTCGCGGCTGCGTGGCAAACTGTCGGGGGTGCTTTTGAGCTTGTAGGTCCCGCCGCTCCGCGACTCCGGCTCCTTCGACCGATGTGACAGGAAGGGGGGGCGGACCCGCCACGACAAGGCGACTGGGTGGGGAAGAACAACAGCTCATTCGCCGCCCCTTGCCCAGTGTGAGGCCCCGATGCTGCCAGCGGGGTGACGAGAGACGTGGGCTTCTTGGGCATGTAACCCAGACTCGGCTGCATCTCGTCGACCTTCCCGCGTTTGACAAGGTCCTTCCTTCCGTCTCCCTCCGACTGGCGCGGCCCGACGCAGGAGCGGTTCCATGCCCAGCTATAGCCGTACTCTCATTGGCCTTTACATCGGTATACCTTCATTATGTCAGGCGCTTTCTCATTCAGCCTGCACTTTGCTGCCGTTCAATTGACGTCGGTTTTAACTTGTGTGGATGCAACCGGTGGCTTACAGCTGCAAGGACGTTTGTGCTGCTAAATACGCATTTAGAAGGGCGCGAAACGTGAAAGATAGCCTTGTACTAGATCGACCTGCATGCTACAATATCACCAGCTTCTGATAATTAAAGTGCAGTCGCCCCTAAGCCGCGTCTCGCAATCTTATTGTGGTATTGGCACGTCAAACAAGTTTCACTCAAATGTGTGGTAAACCCCCGATATCTTTAACCCCGCCACCTTGTTTCAACCACGTGAACCAAGATTTTCTTTCTTTATGGTAATATGATAATGTTCATAGTTACACTCTAATGTTTATTACAGAAAAAAAAACACCTATACCACTGTTTTGGATAACACATTTCATTTAATCTACATAGATATATGCTAACCACATGTATAGAAATTATATCTTGTTAACATCTAGTTTAATAGTTTACTACATGCGTCAATATTGCGAACAATATTGCGTAGCACACCCTCTGTATATTGTACCCAGTACACTTTAGAAATCACTGCCATTTTTTTTTCATTATTAAGGTTTAGTTAAGTAGTTCTAATTGTGTTTTCAACTTTACAAATGCTCACCTAATCATTAAAATACCAATGAGGTATGTGTACAGGCATGTTCAAATGACATCTAACTGAGCTATTTTCAACAAGGTGCATGCAGGCTGTCCTTTTTGTGTTTATTTTCGTCTAAATAAAGAAAGCATGCGAAATCTCTACATGACTCGTGATTGAACTGCAGCGCACATCAGGCAACAACGCCGTCGAACAGAATTACTATGAGGTAGCAATTGAAAACTATGCAACGAAATTTTGCTAGAAGGAGCATAGTCTAGTCATACGTTATTTTTCATTATTCGCATGCTTTCTTCATAAGCCGGGAAAAACAAGCACGCAATTTGTACGTTGCAGAAAATGCCATCATGGGATGTCATCTCAGCGTGCCTCATTAACAACTCAGTGACTGAGTGCTTGTCGTGTTAGTAACGTAATTAAAACTAATCGACCAAACCTCATTAAAGGAAATAATAGTAGCGGCTAGTGCAGTATACTGGAACCAATACGCACTATAAGTGTGCTTCGCGTGACGATGTCACTTCATCTTTAAATAGTGGTACGTGATATTTCAGACTACCTGTGTATGCACTAGATATCGAATAACCAAGCATGCCTCAAGTGATAACGTCACTAATATGCAATGGGCAAGATAAGCCCATAGCAACAAGCCGAATGAGCAAAAAGCACATCACTGATAGAGTCTAGATAAGCCGGCAATATGTCACGACAAAGTCAATTATTCCTTGCCTAATTTCACATCACTCGCGCGAAAGGTCTGCCGTGGCGTCATATAACGAAAATGCAGATACCAGGAGCGTCGAGTGACAAAAACAATAATGAAGATCACGTGATCTCGATATATACTTAATCGAAGCGCATCACATGGTTGTGAAACAAAGACACACGCTCCCTTCAACGACGTGCACAGCAAAAAAGAAAGCCTGTCAACAGAGAGATAGGACGGGTAAAGTCATCCAGCGTCACGGCACGCCGTTGAAAGAAAATGAGAAAATAGAACTAAAAAAAAATATCGGGACGCGCAATTTGTCTAGATCAGTTGACAGCGCCGGGCGCCATCTCCAAGACGTATAATAATTGCTCGACGCGATAGAAATTCGAAGACACTATTTTTTTCGTTAACCAAGTCTGCGCGCGCAAGAACCCTGTACACGTAACTTATATATGAACCGCCGTTGCATATTACAAGAGTCCTCAAGGCTCAACGCGTCACTCACTTTTTCGTCCGACTCCATGCGAAAGATGAAGCACGCCAATAGAAAATGTGTGTTCAGAATAAAGTGGACAAGGGAGGTGGCGGTCGATTAAATATTAAAGAGGGACCCGAGCGAGTTACGTAGGGAGTTCCCTTTCACTTTATATGTCCTGACAGGAAATAGTGCATGATTTTTTTTTCTTTTCCCTTCATACACCCTGATGGGAAATGAGCGTGACTCTCTTGATCTGGAAGCCCTTGTGATACAAGGTTGTACTGCGAATCATATAGGGAAGAATATACGCGGACCCTGGGACACTCTTGGGAGGACATTAATTTACGCCTCAGCCCTCACGAGAAGGCTGAGGTGGGGAAGAAGATCGGATAAGAATACTGATCACGACGTTGAGGACGTATACCTCGCTGTGTTCAACTATACAAAGCCGTCATCAGCGTCGCTCATTAAAAAGGGGGGATGAAGAGCACATGACGGGGACCATAGAAGAAACTAGATTTTTCTCCTTCGTAAAGTGATTCTGTACATACTGTAAAAAAAAAAGGACTCGATGAAAAAGAATATAAAAAATGCGGACATCGATCGTAGTTTAAAAAAGAAGAAGTAAACAGGAGTACACAGGGCTGTAAATTATGCAACGTGTAAAGCACGCGGAGAAAATCACCTCCTTAATTGCATCGTCTCGGCGCTGCAGGTCTCATACTGTCTAGCACGTTGCTCAAAGGAAAGATGAAAAAAGAAGTAAGAAAAAATAGGAATGGGGAAAAAAAAGTACAAATTTGCTGAGCCAGGGCGCCTTCGGTCATGCATAATAAATTGACCGCGGCACCGTTGAGAGAATATGCACGCGGGTTGCTGCAAAGCCAAAAAGTGTCACGGCTGATAAAGATCCAAACTGTGAGCCCTTCACGTATAGGCAGAATGCAAATGAACAGTTTTCGTCCCCCACCCCTTCTTTTTTTCTTTCTTTTGATAAGCTGCATAGTATACTTCAGAAAGAGAGAGAGATAAGTTTATTTACAGAAAGGCAGGGAGGTCGGCCTGAGCGATAGCTTGCTCTAGCCTGCTACTCTACTATACTTCAGAAAACACGTCTATTCTGCATACGGTTGCATATCGTAGTTATACAGTTGGTAGTGATGTAGTTCACAAGTGAGCTATATAGGACGTGACAATATGCGATAGTTCTCATCGTGCAGAACCAAGTGGTGTACTTATTCAGAATCAGTTCAAAGTGTCATATGGTTTTGATGCATAATGGTCGACGTGAAAGAAAGTGTTCCTTTCTTTCTCAAAAACGCATCAACGTTGTTTGTTATCACAAATGGGCATTGTGATTTTTTTGTCTTAGTGCAAATGCACAACACACACACAAATATACATATTGTTATGCCAGCGAGTCCTCGTCAAACGTCCGTGCCTCTGAAACAGGCAATCTGGGTCAAGGCCAGCCCGCAGCCCGCCGGGCGCGAACAGCTCCACGGCGTGAACACGCGCGGCGCATCTGTGGCCCACGTGCATTGAGTCAGCGTCGCACGTGACAGCGAGCCGGCGTCCTCATGTCTGGTGGCCTGACGCATCGCGCGGCGAACCCCATTGGAGGAGCCTGCTCTGAAGACCAGCGGCGCTTCTGATTGGACATTTTAGTTGGGCCCGGTGTAAATAAAAGAAGCCCTGCGGCGTGTCGCGATCAGCGGTTTTAGGCGAAAGGCTGACCTATGTGTTAGAGAGAGGAGCTCGGCTCTTCGAGTCTCTGCCGGCCCCAGTGCCGAAATTGTAACGCCTCTGTATATATGCTGTACATAAACCTTGTTTAACTCACCGTCGTCTCGTCCGCTCGTCTCCTCAGCTCTGCGCAGAAGCAGTCGCGAGCTGAGAAACATACGCTACCAAACGGCTGGTGACCTTCCCGGCGGGGGTCGAAAGCAGTGGCGCCTCCGGGACCGCGTCGGCGTCGCCGTCTTTCGCAACAGTGGTGGCTTCGGCGGGATCGGTCCGCCGTTTCTCAACAGTGGAGGTCAGCGGTGGGATTCGGAGCTGGCTTCTCAACAGTGGTTGGCAGCTGCGGGATCGGCCGGCGTCAGCGACATCGATGCGGTGAGTGCCTGATGTTTTCCCCTCAGTTCACCAGACTACTCTAGCTCAGGTTGTAGTAGTTTAGAGAAGGGCTGTGTGAAGCATTAGAGTGAGCTTTGATCGTTTCAAGCAAAGTCGAAGTGCTTTGAAACCAAAGTTAATGCGGAGGGGGTAAACACGGGAGAGTGAAAAGTTGCTTGCGCGTCTTGCTAGTTGACTTATAGTGGGTACGGCAAGTAAATTGTTAACAGGGGCAAACAGCAAGAGGCTAGTGTGAACGATGGAGAACCTTAAAGTGAAGGAACTCATCGAAATTTGTGAGGAACTCGGCATTACTTTGGGCCGTGCGAAACGAAAGCAAGCGATCCTTGAGATCATGAAGGATGAGGGAGTGTCGGCTGAGGAAGTCGATGAGGCCTGGTGGATATTAAAGCACGCCGTGAGGAGGCTGAAAGGCGAGAAGTAGAAGCTCGCGAACGTGAGGAGGCTGAAAGGCGAGAAGCTCGTGAAGAGGCTGAAAGGCGCGAAGCTCGCGAACGTGAAGAAAGGCGCGAAGCTCGCGAACGTGAAAGAAAGGCGAGAAGCTCGCGAACGCGAAGAAGCTGAAAGGCGCGAACGTCGCGAGGAGGCCGAGAGACAGGAGCGCCTCGAGATGAAACGAATAGAATTGGCAATCCTACAGTGTTCGCAGGCGCCTAGCGCAGCTTCTCCGACGATTCAGGTCAGCGGTATTAGAATTCGGGATCAACTGCCACCGTTCGTAGTGGGCGAGGACATGGCGAAGTATCTCGTCAAGTTTGAACACGTCTGTGAGCGAAATGCTTTGGAGCAGTCTCTTTGGGCGCGGAACCTGCTAGCTCTTCTTCCCGGCGAAGTGTCCGACGCGATAACTTGCTTGTCGAGGGAAGCGTTTGAGAGCTATGACGAGGTTAAGGAAGTGCTCTTGAGACGTTATAAGTTGTCACCCGAGGCTTTCAGACAAAGGTTCCGGTATGCTGAAAAGGGGAATGAGTCACACGTTGACTTCGCGTTTCGTCTTAAAGCCGATTTAATTGAATGGCTCAAGGGCGAAGGTGTTTATGACGACCGCGATAAAGTGGTGGAATGCGTTGCATTGGAGCAATTCTACCGCTGCATCGAGGAGGATGTCAAACTTTGGCTGCAGGACAGACTTGGGGACGTACAGTTAAACAAGGCAGCTGAGTTAGCTGAGGAGTATTATACTCGCCGAAAGTTGCATAGCAGGGCAGCGCGCGTTGAAAAGGATGAAAGGAAAGAGGGCTTTTCAAGGAAACCTGATCAACGGAAACCCGCTCCGCACCGGTAATTTCAAAAAGGACCCGTCTCTTACGAAGGACAGTGTAGGGGAAGGGCAAACAGAAGCGGAGAAATCGAGTGAGGTTTCTACCACACAGGCATTAGAACCGGAAAACAACGGAAGCCGCTAATCTGCTACAACTGTAAAAGGAAGGGCACATCGCGAGAAACTGTCAGGAAAGTTTGCCTTCGCAACGATCCGAGAATCAGAAAAAAACATGCGGTTGTTGGAGCCGTATCTCCAAGAAATTAGGGTCAATGAGAAAAACGTGCGAGCACTTAGAGACTCAGCGGCAACCATGGACGTTGTCCATCCTTCAGTGGTGTCTCCGGATGACTTCACAGGAGAATGCGCGTGGATCAGGCAAGTCGCCGAGGAGCAGAGTGTTCGCCTTACCAATCGCCACCGTTGTCATTGAAGGCCCGTTCGGTAAGCTTTGCACCGAAGCGGCTGTTGTCTGCCGCGCTGAATGGTCGTTTTTTTTATCTTTTCTCCAACAACTCGGAGCAGCTTCTCAAAGAGCAGGGCAAATCGTTCTTCCCCAACTTAGCGTGCATGGCTCTCACGCGATCGCAAGCGCGAAAGCTTTCGCGGAAAGCTTGACTTGGTTCCATGCGGTGAACTCTCAAGTGACCTTGTCGGCGGGTCGACGGAACCCCAGAAAGGAAAATTTTCCGCATGAGTCATGTGAGCAGTCCACGCGAGCGGCCCGTCGCGGGGAGCGGCCGGCGCGGTATGCGCTGGGGGAGACGACGTGGCGCCATTGAGTCAGAGCGAGAGGGTTTGCAACGCTCTCGCCTGTAGCGGAAAGTTGGAGCGAGCTGCCGAGAGTTGATCGAGAGACGCTCATTCGAGGGCAGCGTGAGGATCTCTCGATTGAAGCGCTAGTGGAAGCCAAATTGAAGCGCGAGTGGAAAGCCAGAAAAACGCGGCAAAAGTGCTGTCGAAGGAGCACTACGAGAAATCGGGGAAGAAGCGCGCTTTGAAGTTGATAGTCAGGTAATGCTGCTGCAGCCGTTCAAAAAGAACAAGCTTGAGGTTGATTGGGAAGGGCCCGCCAAAGTATATCGAAGCCTTGCGATACAAATTACGAATTGAAATTAGGAAGGCGGCCCGAACAAAATTTATCACAGTAACTTGCAAGCAGTCGTAAATTTACTCTAAGTGCTTCAGAGGAAGAGGAAGCAGAAAATTTGAGTTCTAGTGAGGTGATCGAAGGGAGATCGAAAGTAATTTGGGAGCAGATAAACCTAGAGCGCTAGCTAAGTGAAGGAGGACCTGAGAAAGAGGACTGAGAAAGAGGACCTGAGAAAGATTGGTTCCGAGTTTGAAGACGTGTTTTCGGACCGCCCCGGAAACTTGAGGGTGATCGAACACGATATCGAGCTAAGCGGTGAGGGTCAATCAGTAGCAAGCCGTATCGTTGTTCCCCTGTGCAACGTCGCTACCTGTATATGCACTAGATGTCGAATAACCAAGCATGCCTCAAGTGATAACGTCACTAATATGCAATGGGCAAGATAAGCCCATAGCAACAAGCCGAATGAGCAAAAAGCACATCATTGATAGAGTCTAGATAAGCCGGCAATATGTCACGACAAAGACTATTATTCCTTGCCTTATTTCACATCACTCGCGTGAAAGGTCTGCCGTGGCGTCATATAACGAAAATGCAGATACCAGGAGCGTCGAGTGACAAAAGCAATAATTAAGATCACGTGATTCTGATATATACCCAATCGAAGCGCATCACATCGTTGTGAAACAAAGACACACGCTCATATCAACGACGTGCACAGCAAAAAAGAAAGCCTGTCAACAGAGAGATAGGACGGGTAAAGTCATCCAGCGTCACGGCACGCCGTTGAAAGAAAATGAGAAAATAGAATTTAAAAAAAAAATATCGTGACGCGCAATTTGTCTAGATCAGTTGACAGCGCCGGGCGCCATCTCCAAGACGTATAATAATTGCTCGACGCGATAGAAATTCGAAGACACTATTTTTTTCGTTACCCAAGTCAGCGCGCGCAAGAACCCTGTACACGTAACTTATATATGAACCGCCGTTGCATATTACAAGAGTCCGCAAGGCTCAACGCGTCACTCACTTTTTCGTCCGACTCCATGCGAAAGATGAAGCACGCCAATAGAAAATGTGTGTTCAGAATAAAGTGGACAAGGGAGGTGGCGGTCGATTAAATATTAAAGAGGGACCCGAGCGAGTTATGTAGGGAGTTCCCTTTCACTTTATATGTTCTGACAGGAAATAGTGCGTGATATTTTTTTCTCTTTTCCCTTCGTACACCCTGATGGGAAAGAAGCGTGACGGTCTTGATCTGGAAGCCCTTGTGATACAAGGTTGTACTGCGAATCATATAGGGAAGAATATACGGGGACCCTGGGACACTCTTGGGAGGGCATTAATTTACGCCTCGGCCCTCACCAGAAGGCTGAGGTGGGGAAGAAGATCGGATAAGAATACTGATCACGACGTTGAGGACGTATACCTCGCGGTGTTCAACTATACAAAGCCGTCATCAGCGTCGCTCATTAAAAAGGGGGGATGAAGAGCACATGACGGGGACCATAGAAGAAACTAGATTTTTCTCCTTCGTAAAGTGATTCTGTATATGCTGTAAAAGAAAGGACTCGATGAAAAAGAATATAAAAATGCGGACATCGATCGTAGTTTAAAAAAGAAGAAGTAAACAGGAGTACACAGGGCCGTAAATTATGCAACGTGTAAAGCACGCGGAGAAAATCACCTCCTTAATTGCATCGTCTCGGCGCTGCATGTCTCATACTGTCTAGCACGTTGCTCAAAGGAAAGATGAAAAAAGAAGTAAGAAAAAATAGGAATGGAAAAAAAAAGTACAAATCTGCTGAGCCAGGGCGCTTTCGGTCATGCATAATAAATTGACCGCGGCACCGTTGAGAGAATATGCACGCGGGTTGCTGCAAAGCCAAAAAGTGTCACGGCTGATAAAGATCCAAACTGTGAGCCCTTCACGTATAGGCAGAATGCAAATGAACAGTTTTCGTCCCCCACCCCTTCTTTTTTTCTTTCTTTTGATAAGCTGCATAGTATACTTCAGAAAGAGAGAGATAAGTTTATTTACAGAAAGGCAGAGAGGTCGGCCTGAGCGATAGCTTGCTCTAGCCTGCTACTCTACTATACTTCAGAAAACACGTCTATTCTGCATACGGTTGCATGTCGTAGTTATACAGTTGGTAGTGATGTAGTTCACAAGTGAGCTATATAGGACGTGACAATATGCGATAGTTCTCATCGTGCTGAACCAAGTGGTGTACTTATTCAGAATCAGTTACAGTGTCACATGGTTTTGATGCATAACGGTCGACGTGAAAGGAAGTGTTCCTTTCTTTCTCAAAAACGCATCAACGTTGTTTGTTATCACAAATAGGCATTGTGATTTTTTGTCTTAGTTGAAATGCACAACACACACACAAATATATATATATATATATATATATATAATATATATATATATATATATATATATATATATATATATATATATATATATGGGCTACGATCTCAGTGTTTAACAGTAAGGCATGCACGAGTAACGCACGCTTGATTGCGTCATATTCCACTCATAGCTCTCAGGCCACTGCAATCAATTTGAACATGCTCCCAAAGCATTGACTCTACGAGCGGTACTCTGGTCCCATTTGGGCCTAGACCTCAAATGACTATCACACCCGCGAGCTTCTATAATCGTCAGCTGCAGTACTTTTTACCTTTGATTAGCTTTAGTGTTAATGCTAACGCTGGTAAGGTAAGGTGAGGTAAGGTAATATTAATTTATGCTTCTCATGTATTCACTTTTTTAGACTGCTTTCCGTCCCTCGCCCTTTTGCGACGACCACAGCAGCACCTATGCGCTCCTCAGCAATGCAGCGCCACGGTGGTGACGAAACAAGTGCTAACAACAAAGCAGCGCCCGAATACAACCTATAGTGTCGAGGATTGACTCGCCTTCGTTCGAGCCGTCATCGCACAGCTAGAAGAGCTTATATCACACGAGACACGATACTTGACAGCTCGGGAGCGGAGAACGAAAGTGAACGCGTCTCGAAGGGGGGGCGCGCCCATGTCACGTAGACGATCCAGAACAGGGAGGCTGTCGGAACCTAAATAAATACAAAGAGGACAGAGCGAGCGAAGAAGAAGGGCAATGCAGTTGGGATGATTCCGACGAGAGTGACACTGTATAGCTGCGCGTCCGTCTCCCACTCGGAAGAGCGGCCGTCGCTGAGTACGCGGACACGCGATGCGGCCACGGCAGCTGCGAGGCTCCATCTTTGCTCTTCGCGCTTTCTTTCCTCCTTACCCCTCTCCCCTACTCTCTTTCTCGATCGTCGAGGCCTCGATGCACGACGTACGCTGCACCGAGCAATCTTCTTCGAGAACCGAGAGGGAGGGAGGGGGGGGGAGGGGAGCGTCACATCTACGAGACATCACGCACGTCGTGCATCTCCCTCCCGTCGATGATGAGACCAAGTGACGCTGCCGCTGTCGGTGCGAATAGTGCGAGAAATTGAAGAGAAGGGAGGGCGGATGAAGCGAACGGTGAGCCCGATACGGAGAGACCGGCATGGCGCAGCCCTCTCGCGTCCTTCCCAGCGCAAGGGCTCCCGCGGTGTTGCGCAATTTGCTCTCTCTCTACACTTGGAGGACGCATGTATGGAAGACGTATATGGAGCGCAAGATATGTTTCGACGAAGGAGGAACGCTCGCTGCCGGTTGTTCGCGTTCTCTGCGGCTGTTGCTTTGATTGTTTTTGTTTTGTTTGCGGAGCCGACGCACGTATGTGGCGAGGGTGTCGACGCACAGGTTTTGTTGTTTCGGATACCAAAGTCCGCGGAAAGCTGTTTGCATGACCTTCGGCCTTCGACACGCTTGTTGCGGAGGAGCGGCGATGTCGTCGAAGTTATATATATATATATATATATATATATATATATATATATATATATATATATATATATATATATATATATATATATATATATATATATATATATATATATAACAGACAGTATATATAACAGACAGTATATATATATATAACAGACAGTATAACATTACTGTCTGTTATATATATATAACAGACAGTAATGCCAAGGAATGTATAGGGGAAGTTATTAGAGCATCGAACGCGTTATTCGAAGGTCGTAGGTTCGATTCCTGCTCACGGCTGGTTACTATTTCACCCACTTTTCCTTCTTCTTATTTACATTCTATCGGTTCTAATAACTTCCCCTATACATTCCTTGGCATGACTGTCTGTTATATATATATATATATATATATATATATATATATATATATATATATATATATATATATATATATATATACATATATATAATGAGAGAGGGAGGGGGGAGGGAGAGATAGGGAGAGAGAGTCCGGTATCCTACGGAACTTCGTTTTTGTATCGAAAATGGATATCAATATAGCCGGCACCTGCCTGAAAGGTCATTTAATAAAATGACTGTTTCTTTTTATTGAAGTTCGATCTATTGATTTTGATTAATTCAAGTACGGAAGTAATACGGAGGTAATAATTGCAAAAAGCATCTGGATCACTAGCTAGAGTTAGCTATATATATATAGAGAGAGAGACTATCTATCAGCAAAACAGATTTTTGCTGGCGTCTGTATGTACCGCTCGCATGCTATACTTGTATAGGGAAGAGGTAGGAAATGAAAAAAAGATTACAGGAAAGAGTGTACCTGCTGTGACAACTGTGACAGCATGGAGACAATTAACAAAGCACATATTTCTTGAATGACCCGCGTGCCGCGACGACAGACAATTTTTTCAGAGATAAAATGGACATGATTCGCCACGATCAGTTAACGATGCACAGCATATTAGACCCGAAGCCCGGCCCTTTAAACCAACGTCGGGTTTTACAGTAACTTTTTTTATTACGCGTCAAAAATTTTCTGCGTCGGAAAGCTTTAATGACTGAGTGTATCACGTAGCAAAGCCTTCATTATATCTGACAGCCTAGTCGTAGATATTTCTATCCCATTCACTTGCGTATTTCATATTTTCTTCGAGTATAAGCGAGATATACGGTAGTCAGTACTTGCAATCTCAATGGCAATAGGGCGATATATCTATAAATCTCATGAACTTAATTGTTCCTACAGGCACAAGGCAGAGCGTTCCTATAGTAACGTCAGAACCTGAATACAGCAACTTGTGTTTCGTAACAGCAGTGTGAATAATAAACAGACGAATACATAAATGGGAATGAATGCCTGAAACAAATAACGGCAATGAATAACAACTACATCAATGGTCATGAAAATTTATTTCAGTGTTTTATTCCTGACGGCATGGCCAGTTGTTACCGGGGATTCTCACAAAGCTACTTAACATTATATTCATAACGCATATTATGCATGTACCAAATGTATTACGAATGTTTTGCAGTATACCAAAAGAGTTAACCTAGCTAGGCGGAAATAATATCAGCAGATATTTCATATAATCATTCATCTCACTAAACTTATTCAGCGCGTCTATATTTTCGTCCCAACAATCAGCAAGAAATAAAAAAAAAGGGGTGGGGGAGAGGAGTTTGGTGTAACTACAGATGTAACCCTAAAATCCTAACGTGTCACGTTATGCGGGAGAGTTGCGTCTCTCGTAATCATATGGTGGTTTTGGGACGTTAAACCCGCACATATCAATCATATACGGGAGAGTTCCGTACGAATACACAGAGCCAATCCACTCTCCGCTATGCGTGCCACCAACTTACTCGTCAGTCGTTGACAGCCGCCTAACGGTCGGCCGATCTGTGACGTCACGTCGGACGCTCAGCAGCGGCGGGGCCACCGGCACAGTTACAACGTGTGCTGCGGCGAGGCGGGCAACACTGGGCCCACCGCCGAGCGTTTTCACAGCGCGCTGGCAACCGTGGCGACTCGCGCCGAAGGTGGATCGAATCGCGCGAGCAATCGCACCATCGATCATACGAATCGGCGCCGGGTCGCTACTTTCTCCGCGCGCTTTCGTATATATGCTTCGTCGTCCCTGAGCCGCTGCCGTCCATTCGCACGTCGGCACAAAGCGGATGGCCCGTCTGCGGCGCTTTGCATCCATGACAGCCGAGTATTGCGGGAACACGCCGGCGTGTATACTTCACCAAGCACGCTTTTGCGTGCATACAGGCGTTTGCGATTGTTGTGTTTAGGACGACTGCCAGTCGGGCGTGTTGGTAAAGGTCCACGATGAAACAAGCGCAAAAATACACACACTCAGAGAGGAAATAAAATTTTCAGTTGCTATAGTAAGCGCTTGTCTGTGTCCTCTCTGAGTGTGTGTATTTTTTTGCGCTTGTTTCATCACGAACGATTCTTGTATTGTTGCCAACGAGTATAGATGATCGAATTACGCCTGTAAAACCGAATTACTCCTTCAAGAACACGATTTGTACGTTTATTCAATCTCTGTCATTTCCTAACGCCGGGGCCACGTATACATGCTTAGAGAGAAACTTCTGTTTGTTTTGCAGTACTAGCAGCCATATGCATTGCTAACGACAGTGTAGAGTCACTCATCAGCAATACTTGAGGGAACACCAAACTCATGCCTAGTAAACGAGTATACTTGTGATCTGACGGCATGGATGTGACGCGTGCACTGACGTGCAACATATATAGTATTTCCGCTTGAACATTTAGTGAATAGAATATTTTGCGCTTGCCAGCTGCGTGCATTTAGCCGCTGTGACGTCTTATGTAATTTCAGTGTTCCCTCGCGTACTGATGGCCCTACGTTCGTATAATCATCGAAAATTGCAAAAGAATAGAATTCGCAACAACATTAAAGAATGGAAGGTAACTACCCCATATTACCTATCCCGAATTCACTCTCCCTCCCCAAATGTACATATCACACATCTTATATGGTTTAAATTCGAGTTCTGAAGAAACACACGTGGACAATACTGCGTACGGCGTCCAAGTGCACTGCTTTATATCTCAAAGAGAATTCGAGACGATGCCCTCGGCGGCGAAGAATTAGTCTCACATGAAATCTTCATTTGGTAAAACAGCTTTTCTGTCTTTTTCTCTTTATACATTTGCTATGCTTTCATTTTAGACGGTACTAACGTCCATGAAGATATGTTTCAGAGAAACAGAGGAGATTAAGGCCAGGATGTTAACCAAATATTGGCACACAGATTGGTACCCAGCACTGGGAGTGCGGAAATACATAAAAATGTGTAAATCTACTGGCACTATAGACCTCACAGGTCACTCAGCAAGGAGCGAGAACAGCCGCGTTGAAACGCGGTAGCTTTACAGCGCGGCAACACGCTGCGGCGCGGCCGCGGGGCGTGCAACCGGATGTCTCGAACAGTCCAAAACGAAAACGCCAAGGACGTAGAACGCTATACACAAAATGTAGTGCAGGACGAACAGATGAATTTGCTGCGAGGAAACATGCCCGGCCATTTCTGGACTCCGAGACCCAACTCGGGTCCCGCTTCTCAGAGCTGTTCACCCGTCACTCTCTCGCCACCTCTCTTATACCACCCTCGCTCCGGAGCCGGTTGCCTCCCTTTCCTCGGTCGCCAGCCTCTCATTGCCTTCGCTTCCCTGGCTAACGCCCCGACTCCGGCCGCGTCCCACTTTCCCCTGTGTGTACGGGGTGCACGGCTGCTCGAGCTGCGACCCACACGGGGTACGAGTCGCAGACAGAAAAGAGAGGAAGACCATCGTCGACGCAGGGCGAGCTCGAAGGAGAGCGCGTACAAGACGGGGCTCGGCGAGCGAGCGATCCGAAAACGGAGGCGTTGGTTGCACCGCGCGCATGCTTACAAGCGAGAGCGGGCGCCAATATCGCCAGTGCGCGCGGTACATGCTTTCCCGGCACTCCCACGTGTCTGGCGGCTCCTTGACGGACGCCAGACAGCTCGCTCCACGGGAAACCAGCAGGAGGGAAAACAAGAACGGATAGAGAGGGGAAAAAAAAAGAAATCAACACCTAAAGAGACGGACAAGAGAGAGCCCAGCGCGCTGGTCCCTACTACGATCCCCGCAGCGCGCTTTGGTCCAATCAAAGCGAGGAGCATAAATAGCGAGTTCCTCTTCCGTTCGGCCGCCGCTTCGCTCCACGGCTCCACCGTACACCCCGCTCTCCCCTTCCCCCTTGCCTGGCCCGTAGCATGCGAGGCCGCCCGGCAGATGTGCCTCTGCTGCTGCTGTTCAGCCGGTGACGGCGACGCGCCTTGGCGGAGAAAGTTGAGCTGCCCTGGGAGGAACTGCGCGTTTTCGAGGGGTTCGAAAAAACTTGGACCGGAACGGACCCGTCATTCTGCTTGTTTAAATCTCCAAAGCCCGGTTTGCAGGCAACTTCTTGTCATCATCGTGTCGAAGTTTATGCGACAGCTGCACTCATTACTTCCCCCGACATGTTTTGAAATGATATACTCACGCTTTGACAGCAACCTTTCGTCATCGCAATATGGTTGGGGGCTTTTGGTCACTGAACAATATATTTGGTAAATGTGTGGTTTTGTGACTCGGCTTGCATAAAACCTCTGGTGCGGGAGACACACCCACGGACAGGCACATGCTACGGTATCCTTCAACCAACTGCATTTCTGAGACATGATGCATCAACAATAAATACTATTACAGAGCCTAAACGATGATATTGCGCACTCACTACAAGGTAAGCCTCTCCGGTATTCCTTAAACAATGTTTCTCTCTCTACATCTCTATGTATAACACCCGACACTAGACTGTGTTCGCCGTGCTATCACGTCTACAAAACACTTTTAAATGCAAAGCAGCTTAGAGTCAAGATCAATCCGGTGTGCGGCGTCACCACACTTACAGTGCATGCGCGTCTTTTCCCCTCTCTCTTTTCCAAAGGCCCGCACCCCCTCTGTCGTCGCCTCTCAAGGCCGGCGCTTAAAAGTTTCTTTATTGAAAAAAAAAAAAAAAAACCCGACTAATCGCTCGCGCTTCACAACGATTTACTCGCCACACCATATAATATAGACATTGGAGCTTCACCTACAAGGTAGTGCCAGTGCTAGATTTCTCCTGCGCGTAGTTGAACAACAAAAATTCGCAGCGTGCGCGTTAACTAAAAGCGAACTGCGGGTATCTGTGTCCAATCAGAGTCTTCTTTTTCTCATTGACAAATAGCAGCGATTTGTATGTACCAGTACGAAACGTAGGTCCATCACTGCGTGCTTTGCTCCTTCTCTGGTTTCTCTATACTGCGCAGTGCCCCAACGAGCGTCAGCGTCCACGTCGCCGCCAGAATAAGCGTTTACGACCGCTGCTTCACATCTACACATGGTTCCCTTTAGAAGGAGGTGGTAGAATCTTTTTTATGCTCAGAGATGTATAGATGGGAGTACATGTGGAAATTCCACTAATAATGATGCACGTTAACGTGTGGATTCGAATTATATTATTCGAATCTGGACAACATTCCTGCTCTGATAGTCAGCGTGAGCTCGCGAGCCTAGCAAATAAATGCTGACCCTACATATCGAATGTCAGTCTGTCGATCAGATTGATTGATTTGTGTGGTTTAACGTCCCAACCAAAAACCACCATTTGATTATGAGAGACGCCGTAGTGGAGGGCTCCGGAAATTTTGGCCACGTGGGGTTCTTTAACGTGCACCCAAATCTGAGTACACGGGCCTACAACATTTCCGCCTCCATCGGAAATGCAGCCGCCGCAGCCGGGAATCGAACCCGCGACCTGCGGGTCAGCAGCCGAGTACCTTAGCCACTAGACCACCGCGGCGGGGCAGTCTGTCGATCAGACATTCCTGTATGTCTCTGTTTTTTCCCCTTTACCTGAGCATGACTACAACGTATCGTGCACATCCTATAGTCTCGCGGATTACTCGCATACAAGTGTTGCAGATGTCGCCACCTTTGAATACGTATTGCAGAAAAGTTAAGATTCCTGTAGTTATCAGTAGCACCACGCAAAATAGATATCGGCACACCCCTGAATCTACCTGCTCGCAAGGGCACGCATACAGAAAGCCGAAATCAGAACCAGCTTCACCAATACACCAACTATAGTGTGATATCACAATCGCCGATCATCTTCCTGCCTCGTATATTTGTATATTTCGCTCAAGACAATTAAGCGGTGCAAGACTGAGCATATAGTATCATTTTGCATCGTGACGCAGTATGGCATGATAGTTATCGGCATCTACAACAATACTCAAAGCATACCAGCTTTCAGCGAGCATGGCGTGTCGTGCTTATGTATATATAACCGGCTCAATTCATCCTCGCGTTTCTAGAAAGGAACGTTTTAGTGAGAATGCACGTGTCAAATATACAGCGAGCGTCGATGTGTGCTTATTGTTACGTGCTCAATTCATGTTTTGTGACGAACAACTTTGAAAGAAAGAGAAATAAAATAACCGTACGACAAACGGAACACTAAATATGTGAACGACCACTGACCTTAGAAAAAAAAAATTCTCGGGAAGTTTACTCAACCATATACACAGCGTATTTCTCCCAGGTCATCCTGCTCTTCTAAAAGGTGGTGAAGCTGTGAATAGCAAGGACAAATGTTTCCGCTGTATATGTAGAACAATGTATATTCCAAAAAAGCAGGGAATAGGTTTAGTACAGAGACATGTATACAAAAAGTAGCATATTGGAGGCAACTATTTCATGGCTTTCGCACATTTCTGTGGGGGCTATATAGGCTGGCTCAAATACTGAGCGCGAGTTCCACGAACTTCGGAAAAACAATAACCATTGGAGATCTCATAAAGCCATAAAAGCTCACACCTCTCAGCAACAATCGCTTCGTCTCTTGCCTGGGTATATATAGCTTTTTTCGAGGAGGAGATCTTTATGTTACGTGTCTGTCTAGGATGCGGAATCAAAAAAACCACACGGAGAGACGGCACGTTTGCCTCTTAGTGCAATATGTGCGCCCATTTATGGACGAATGACCACTAAAGACTGACTAAATGCGCAATAATTACAGCCCGCTATAACATGAGGAAGCCTGTACAGCTTACTCTCTGCGTGAAATTATTCATAACTTCACAACAACGTGAAGCGCTTTTCCGCAGTTAATCGTCTTTGTCGAGGCCGTGGCTGCGCAGTGGTAGCGTTCATAATAGAATGCACTATTCAGTTACCTGCCGCTCATTTCAATGAAACCGTGCTTCTGACCAGTGCAAACACTCGCGCGTAAAAATCGAGCTCAACGCTAAATCGGGCCAGCTTGTCTTGTCACTACAACATCGGCGTTCACATCCAATAAACATTTTTAAAGTATTCTATGTGTGCACACTTACTCCAACGACCTCATACATTCAAGAAAAAAATAATAGTGCGGAGTTAATTTCATTGGCGAGAACGATTTGTCCTCAGCTGGTTCAAATGAACTGGTGCTGACACAACAAATTATATTTGTCCACTCTTGCTCTCTAACAGGGCATCTTATTTTAAGAAGTTTCCCATTGTTTGTTCCGGTGAAACAGCATTATTAAACTTCTGGCGTTCTGTGCCGTCTCCGTGAGCAGCGCCAACCAAATTGAGCCTCAAAAGCACCATTCCGCTGTTGGCAGCAAAGGCGGATTCTCAAGATGTGATCCAAGTTGGCTGTGACTCTTTGAGCGTGCGTCACCGAAACTGCGTGTATAACTGTCTTTGCCAAGAGCTACTAAAGACCTGTTACACTGTGTACGAGTCCCAACTCATATCAATCTCTTTGGTAATAAAGAATAAAAACAAGCCCCCCCCCGACCACCATCTTCATCATAACTGGGATATCACGTTGAAGAACTTGCATGTAACCTGGTTAATGCCATGACGACATATCAGTTGTACGAGCCATTCACTGTTGAGCATGTATCTAGTGTCAACAAACACGCCTGTGTGTTGATTGATTGATTGATTGATATTTGGGTCTGAACGTCCCAAAACCACCATATGATTATGAGAGACGCCGCAGTGGAGGGCTCCGGCAACCTCGACTGCCTGGGGTTCTTTAACGTGCACCCAAATCTGAGCACATGGGCCTACAACATTTCCATGCCTGTGTGTTGACAACAGCGGGTTGCGTTTAATGAGATATTCACAATGAAGCGATAGTCATGTTTTGAATCCGTAAAAGCGACACTGCGCATTCTTGGTGGTTGTCTACGTAGTGTTCTAATAGAAACAATGCATCCGGAAAAAAGCAAACTAAACTTGCAAACAGCTCAGGGCGCACGCAGGAATAGTTCAGAGTCGTCATGCAATGAAATCATTACTCCCCGATTGTTTAAAAGAGGTTCCGCTTTCATCAATCACTAGTGTGAACGGGTCACAGCTTCCTCGCATGCGGTTTTAACTCCAGCGCACGAGCAAATATTTCGGCGAAAGGCAAGTCAGCGAGCGGCGGATAGAGGCGCTCGCGGGGGCCCTCACTTGTACCGCGAAGGAAAGAAGGGCCCGACAATTTTTCTTTCGCGGTTACGTAAAGTGGTTGCACTTTCACAAATCGCTATAGTGTGAACGGCCGGCGGCAGCTTGTGCGCGCTTGACGCCGGTGCCCTCATGTTTCTGCGAATATATATATATATATACACTACATTTACCGCTCGGCGAAAGGAAAGAGGGGGAGCGTTGCACGCCGAATGAGAAACGGCTCCGCGAACACAAGTCGCGTATCGCTGTCACTTATCTCGATCTGTTGTGTAGACAAGCTGAAAAGCCGCGCTCCCGCTCTGGGCGATGACGCAGGCCAGTGGCGGAGTAGAAACGGGGTAGGAAAGGGGGAGTTGCCCTCTCACTCCTGAAGCCTCGGCGGCGGAAAGACAAATGACCGGGGGCTCACGCCCCCGCGACCGGCCCCCGGTGCCTCAGTCGCGCCGTCGTTTATCAGGCCACGAGCGCCGAAAACGGTGTGTCTCCATAATTCGGTCGCGGCGCCATTTTTCTTCTTGCGCTCCAAGCTGTTGCTCCCGCTGCTCCACTGGTGGCGGAACCATGAATCCTCGCGACGCATGTTGCTCGTCTGTGGTGCACCGGACTTACAGCGTGTCGGCGCTGGCGCTCTGTAGAAACACGTGGTGTCTGTGCATAGGTCCGCACGTGGTATAACTTGTGGTCGCTCCTTCACAACCTATGGCGTTCTATGTTACGTATTTAGTTTTTTTTTTTTTTCATTTGTATGGGAGAGAGCGTACGCGCTGCCGTTTACCAGATGTCGGCACAAATAGGAACGCAAAGCTTTGCACATCCATGAGTCCTGCAGGATGAAAATTCTCAAGCAAACTAACGATTTCAAACACCTTATTTACCGTATGCACTGTACGCCGAAGGGAAGTATAGTGCGTTATCGGAATTCAATTTCGGTTACTATATCTGTTGTCGCTTCGCCAAACCTGACATAACTAAGAGTTGCGCGTTTGCCTCTGCGCAAATCAATGCAGACGTACATATTTTAAGTAGAGGAACTGAGACGAATCACTGGTAAACTACTGGTACTTTGAAAGGAACACAAATTTTTGTGTATGCAACCAGTCTTCATTATGACAAGAACACCATCTCTCTCCCTTGACACAGATTTCCCTTGCCGAACGCTCAGTAGCATTTAGGAAGTTTTATAGAGGCCAATCACGGTAATCTCTCTCTCGACATATATACCAGTGGAACATAAACAGGGGACAGCACTCCGGGCCCGTGCCCCACCCCCGAACCCCAAAACTTTTTTCGCCGTGGCATAGGCCACAGAATGACACCCAAAAATACCTCCCTCACAAGCCCCAGTCTAGATAAAAAATGGTGCAACACATCCCCCGAAAAAAAAAAAACATATATCTGAGTATGCCATCTGAAACATCCGATTAGAATGCTTTGCCGCCCTATACCAAGATGTGTTACTTTTGTCGCTGTTGCCTTTTAAATGTATCGGCGCAGCAAAATATCCTCACGCATGCATATTTGCTCAGTATATAGTTTCCAGACCTTTTGCTTGTGAAAGACACGTACTTAACATGAATATTTGCTCGGCTTTGTTTTTTACCCCGAAACAGTCAACTTTGTCGTCAAATAGCGAGCATGACTCTTCCATTTGGGTTAAAGGCAATTCGGAACCCAACCTCCCTCTTACCAACAGCGCATTTCTGTTCTCTCAGCACAAAGCGCATTAATCATGAACGACTCTAAAGAGACAGCTGGGACATTGTTGCTTCGTCAGTCCTCTGTCAGTTTCTACAAATTAATTGCAATTTCAATCAGGCCCGAACATTCCTATATGCGTTTTTCAAAGTACGCCTGATATCCGATCGGCACAGGTATATTCACCAATAATCTCGAATTTAAAGAATATAATTTAAAAATTGCGGCAAAACAATAAGCTTTAAAGATTTAAAACTGTCAAGGGGGCTGCCGCACATTGTACAAAAAAATAATAGATGCATACATTAATCAATCTTTACGGTTACAATACAGAAGATAGCAAAAAAAAAACAAAAAAAAAACAGGTTATCGCTGGTGCTGCCAAGCGCGCACAGAGGAACTTGTCGGTCTTCTTTATCAGATGCAAAGCAGGTCTTTTACTAGCCCTTGTAACGCTGTCCCTCCGTACACCCCAACTTCACATGCTCGCGTCCTCGTGCCGGCCCAGGAAGACAACCGCAAAAGTGTCACTTCCCTCTTCATCTTCTCCCTCCAAAGGCCAACGTATACAGGCAACGTCTGTTAGTAAAAGAACTGAGTACTCGCGCTGCACAACCGTTTCCTGGCCACCATAGGTCGGCAAAATTTGTGGAGCTCACTCAGATTCACTGCCGAAATGTATTTTGCGTTTAAGGCTCAGTCACCAGCCTGTCCATGTTCCCCGGCTTTCCAGAGGTAAGGTCATACGGTTCTTCGATCGCCACACCAGTGGTTCTCTGTCGCCATTATGGTAAAAAAAAATGGCAGTGTATCCACGGAATGAATGAAGGATAGTGGGAAGAAGCAACCGTCCGTCCAATTCGTTCTTGCTTCCGTCCATCCATACGTACGTCTGTGTGGCCGCCCGTGCGTCTGTTCGTGCGTCCGCAAGTTCATCTGTGCGTCCGTCCCTGCTTTCATCCATGCATCCACTCCTGCGTCCGTGCATGCGTCCATCCGTCCATGCAGTCATCCGTGCGTACGTCCATGCATCTGTCTGCCTGTCCGTTCGTCCACCTATTCAACACTCCAAGTAGCACCATCTCGCATCTTTTCATCATATATTCCTCATATAGAAGCCCCGCCATCCAGCGGACATTCCAAGGACTGAACGAGATGAAGCCCACGCGCACTTTCTTACGGCTTGCGCTCCGTGTCTACTTACCACCTTTAACCACCTCGAGTTTATGGTATATACTATAGTTCACTGTATTAACGGCACTGCGGCCCAACGCTCGCTAAAGCTTTTTAAAACCTAGAAGGTCACGCCCAGCGAGTATAACGTAGCAACCCTTTCTTGTCTTCTGTGCGTTGTTCAACAACAAAAAATTCGCAGCGTGCGCGTTGCTAAAAAGCCGAATTCTCCTGTCTCTCATTCCCCCTTAGCAGCCATTGGCATTGTACATTGATCACTATCTTTTATTGTTCAACAACGCACAGAAGAAATCTCTCACCGGCACTACCTTGGAGGTCAAAATGTTATACTCGTTACACACTACTAGAACAGCTACGAGGGATGAACGGGTGCCGCTATAAGTAGCTTCGCCCCTAAAAATCTGCGTGGACATCACCCCGAACGTCAAATGATAACGCGACACATTGAACTGCGCAAAGGCGTGAGGCCACTTGACGCCCCCTCTCCTTGGAAACTAAGGTGATGAGGGGAGAATTGGGGCTGCACCACGTGTGCATTTGCCTGTGGTGTGAACCACGCAAGCTAAAGCTCTGGGCGGGAACTGCATGGAAACAACGCAGCAGTCACACGACTTTCGGACGAATATGAACACGTGCATGCGCACGGTTCCCCAATTTCAGCTACAATGTGCAATGCATATACCCGCCACAGTGTTCTACAGAGGTATATGGATCCTCGACTGCTGGCCTAAGTGTTCACCGGATTGAATCCCGGCTGCGCCGGCCACATTTAGATGGCGGCATAATGATAGAGGCCCGTGTACATAGTCCCGTTAAAGAACCCCAAAAGGTCAAACTTTCTGGAGGTCTCCGCTAAGGTGTATTAAATAATCACATGGTTGTTCTGGCACGTGCAACCCGAATATATATGATAAGATGTACAATCTGTACAGCCCCCGAGAATTTCGATCAATATGAATAAGTCAGACTACATCCGGGAAGGCCCGCTGGATTTTCAGCTTTGAATGTGACGTACACAGTGTTCGAATGTATACACTCCATGCGATTCGCAGATTTGATTCGTAAGCCCAAACGAAATCGTGCTCGTAGGAGTTAGCGGCGGCAAACAGAAGCGAGAAATTATGGTTGTAACAAACAAAAAGAGATAAAACAATGAAATAAAATGCCAGCGCATATGGTGCAGCGCTTATGTATAGGAGGCGTGCCGTATATACGCGTTCGCAAACATGCATGCCCGGAGCTCGTTTCTTTTTTACGGGATGTCCTAGCGTCATACGAAGAAAGGAACACGGTGAAAGCGAAGGGGATGGCGTATACGTATATAGGTAAGAACCTCGAATTTGATTGACAGGAAAACTACGCCTGTTCCGATCTCAGCCGTCGTCGAGTGCTGCAGGCGCACGTAAGTGGCTCCCCTATGAGATGTAGCATGAAGAGGGACCCACCGAGAGAGCGCCTGCTACGCTGTTTGTACGAAGGGAATTACTAAAGTAAAAGAAAGCAAAAAAGAGAGAAGATTGAAACAAACAACCTCAGCACGACTGCACTCGCAAGCTTCTGGATGTTACCGGCGGGAAATCTTTTGTATGGCCAAGCAACAGGGCAGTAGAAAGCCTTCCAACGCCGGCGGCATTGTCTGCGCCTCTAAGCGGTGGCATAGATTCGGAGCTCTCTTTTTTTGTTGTTCTCGGCAGCCGCAACAGTTTTCGACACGGAGTTGTTTTTGCGTTCCGGAAATACTTGGAGTGACAAGGTCGAAGAAGTCGAGCATACGCGGCTGCGTGCGCGTGACTCACTCCGTGCGCACCCTTGAAGATAAGACGTCCGCCTTACGAGCACGGCGTTGCTACACACGAGTGGTACATGCACTTATCTTCAAAATGAGAATGATACAAAGCACAAAGAAGCACTGAATATCCAGTGCGCTCGTTATCTCAACGTTAAGACATGTTTTCGTGGAACGTTTTAAGTATTTTTTTTTTTCAAAATTAATCTCGAATTGGCATATGCTGCAAGTATACTTTATTATCATTCGCGCCATGAATTGAACACGTTTTTGCGCAGTCATTTTCACAATGTCGACCCAGTAGTGACGGAATCATACCATTATAGTGGTGGAGCGCGTGGGTGTTGACGCTGTTGTGCACAGCTGCAATTTCACATTTGCTACAAGCTTCCGTTCATGCTTGAAAATATAGCACAATGACATAACATGCAGTTTAACATATGTCATTTATCATTATGAAATCGTTTTTTTTTTGCGTAGTAATATTTCGGGATAAAACAATGGCAGCTCCAGATAACTCGCTGGGTGCTCTCGACAAGTATGATTCCACTCTGTGCAAGAATATTTAGTATATAACACACACACTGGTACACAACTTCGTTGTTACCTTCGGTTCATTCCCGTGTAAGAGTTTCCGTACGCGGACGGATCGACCTCTTTTAAGCGTTACGCATCGAGTACCGACACTTGCGGCAGGTCAGTCCGCGCTGACCGAAACTGTCGTGCAAACGGAAGATAACTGCGCCGTTATTTTTCTCCTTTGTGGGCGAAGCCTCTCTTGCTCGGGGCAAGCCTCTCGTCGCGCCGTGTCAACTACAGTTCTCGAGATCAGTGCGAGCAAAAAGCTTTTGGCGCGCTTCCTTTCTCACCGCTGAGAGCTCAGTGAGAGCGAATTCCCACGCAGCTACGTCATGAACACATTGGAAGCGAAGGCAGGGGCGCGAAGAGCTCGCCACGCGCGGCTTCCAGGCATCGGTACAGAACCGAATTCAAGTATGGTCCATTCGTGGTCGTCGGAGACTTCAGCGTGGACATCATGGCGGTTGACAACTCCTGGCTAGTCTCGCACGTGATGTGCGGTTGCACTCTGTTGTGCAGCTCGTACGACCACAAGCGTCCCACCACTGTCATAGGACCCTGTATTGACATTGCCTTCTCCAAATTTCAACTGCAACCTCTCATTCAGAATACTATCGCCGTGTACTTCACCGACCACAAAGTTGTAACCTTCGAAGAGAAACGCGTTCTACAACTTGGTATTCAGTTATGTAATCCTTGTGAACAATTTCATTCATATGTAAATGATTACATCTTGTGTGTATATATACCAGAGTATGCAATTCAATGGATGCTGTAAAAAATAACAATAAACATCGCGTTAAGAAGTGTATATGCAATCACCCCTGTAACAACGTGTTTTGTCTTTACATGATTTGTGTGCGAATGTTTCACGGCTTTACTGATAAGCATCGCAGCATCGCCCCACTCATCATCATTCAAGTTCGTGGAGATAGCCGGATTTTCGCTCTATTACAGCCCCATCAAGTGTGAGGCCCACTGCACGGCTTCATGCTCTCCCATAGTTGCAAGTACCAAGTACTCTATATCGTTAACCACTTTTTCTAAACACACATTTTGTCTTTGTATCCAATGTGTGCGTACACGTGCAAAGCACCATACACACTGCCAGAATATTTTTGTAAAGCCTCCTTGCATGGCACACGTTAAGAGTAAGCTTTTCTGGCATGCAATTGATGAGGAATGCTTACTCTACATTATTTTTGGCACGCTAGATTATTTCCACGTGCTGAACAGAGATATAGCACAGTGCGCTTTGTCCTATTTCTCTGCGCTTTCTTCCTTCTGGAACGTTCCCTGCGCACTAAGGAAGTATATTTCTTTAAAAAATGCTGAACTGAGCTATCCGCCTGAGCAAACTTGGAGACATCAAGTAGGGGCATATACAAATCTATAGCAACAGGATTTATATTACAAGAATGTTGACAGCCAACTCCGGCGATTTCTTTCGACCATGTAAAAGTACTGGTGTTTTTACGTTCCTGGAACGTTCCAGTCATGGGCCTCTTAGCATAAATAGAATTTCGTGGCTGTAACCGCATAACCACAACGCAACACCACTGCCACCCATCGCACATAGGCCCCCAATATAATGAAATTCACCCGCCATACCAATGAAGCGCTGGTCTCTCTC
The DNA here is from genome assembly GCF_013339725.1 of Rhipicephalus microplus. Taxonomy (NCBI): domain Eukaryota; kingdom Metazoa; phylum Arthropoda; class Arachnida; order Ixodida; family Ixodidae; genus Rhipicephalus; species Rhipicephalus microplus. Next base: position 103,694,803 of record NC_051170.1, read on the forward strand.
TCTCTCTCTCTCTCTCTCTCTCTCTCTCTCCCTCACACACACACACACGCACACACGCACACACATACTAACAATCGTTGCCTTGCGGACAGCAGACGATGTGGTGGCAGCTCGGTTTCGTCATTTCCATCGTTTTCCCCAATTAATGTCACACACACACACACACACACACACACACACACACACACACACACACACACACACACACACACACACACACACACACACACACACACACACACACACACACACACACACACGTTGTGTGCCAATGATTGTTAGCAGCCAATTGAGACCGTCCGGACAATCTATGAAATTGATTTGTAGAGAATTTGCGTATCTCTCCGAGCTGTGATTTGGGGTAAATGAGCGAAACGCCAACAGGAACCTATATATATACTCAGCGAATTTTATTGAGGTTCATTGACTTCGAAAAATAGCTGAACTTGGCCTTTAACCGAAAAAAAAATTGGCAGCATATCCACGGAGTAAATGATGGAGAGTGGGGCGAAGCATTCGTCAGTCCATGCGTCCGTCTGTGTGACCATCCATGCGTCCATCCGCCCGTCCGTGCGTGCTTCTGTTCATGTGTCCGTCCCTGAGTTCGTCCATGCATCCGCCCCTGCATCCGTTCATGCGTCCATCCATGCATCTGTCTCTGTGTCCGTTCGTCCATCTATTCAACTCTCCAAGTACCACCATCTCGCATCTTTTCATCATATATTCCCCATATAGGAGCACCGCCATCCAGCGGGAATTCCAAGGACTAAACGAGAGGTGGCACACGCACACTTTCTTACGGCTTGCGCTTCGGGTCTACTTCCCACCTTTAACCACCTCGAGTTCATGGCATATACTAGTTCACTGTATTCATATCACTGCGGCCCAGCGCTCGCTGAACCTTTCTAAAACCAAGGAGGTTACGCCCAGCGAGTATAACGCAGCAACCTTTTCCTGTCAGATAGTGCTCAATGTACATGCCAATGGTTGCTAATGGGAAATGAGAGACAGGAGAATTTGGCTTTTACTTTCTTACGGCTTGCGCTTCGGGTCTACTTCCCACCTTTAACCACCTCGAGTTCATGGTATATACTAGTTCATTGTATTCATGGCACTGCGGCTCAACGCTCGCTAAGCCTTTCTAAAACTAAGGAGTTTACACCCAGCGAGTATAACGTAGCAACCCTTTCTTGTCAGATAGTGCTCAATGTACATGCCAATGGCTGCCAATGGGGAATTAGAGACAGGAGAATTCGGCTTTTAGTAAACGCGCACTCTGCGAATTTTTTATTGTTCAACAACGCAGAGGAGAAATTTCCTACCGGCACCACCTAGCAGGTCAAAGCGTAAAACTACTACGAGGGACGAACGGGTGCCGCTTTAATTCGCCCTAAAAGGGCACTGACACTTCAGCGTGTCACTGTGTGTGTTCAGCGAGCGTTCCATTTTCTTAGTATTATTGGTGGTCGGTATCAACAATGCTGAGGCGGGCCAAAGAGGTTCGTCGCGCCCTCTGCTTCACTGTCGATTGCCTATATATATAAATGCTAGCCAAAGAGCTGCTTCACATCCAATATACGGCACAAGGGTCTGAATGGTAGTTAATCGCATCAAGATGCTAGGAACAGTTCACCTGATCAAAATGCAGGGATGAAAACATGAGAATATAAAAGAATACGGAGCTTCCGAATAATACATTATGGGGAACTCAACCGCTATGTTTGTGGGAACTAACACATGGCGCTTCAGCCAGCACGAGATTTATGGCTGGTACACGGATGTGTCTCAAATTCATTCTTTCGTCTCTATTTGGCTCCATGTGCACTCTAAGCCAAAAACGGCCGAAATGGGAGCAACGGCTGTTTTTACTCCTTAAGACCGACTGTTACTCTCCGAAAAGACCAAGCGGAACAAGATGGCCGACTTGTTCGAGAATGGGGGAGCAACTGTATTCATCTTAAGTTTGTAAGGGAGCATCGGAAGGCGGAACCGCTGTAAATGTTCTCGTCACACAACGGTTACTCCCCGGGAGGACACCGCACACAAATATGCATGCCGCCCACATTGATATTCATGGGCCAGATTATTGTTTGTTCTGTGTGTCAAACTTTACCAAACCAAAACAGTGATTTATTTTAGCATCCGCAGATAATAAGATAGCAGCGCTGGCTGAAAACAGAAGGCCTGAGAATACAGCTACGGCAAGTACGTAACACACGCAGCAGCAGAATGGAGAGTTGGCACGTCAAAGCGGACGGAACGCCGAAACACGTGCAAAACAACGATAAAAAAAAAACCTAGACACGCCGTTCGTCCGCGAAGGAAAGGCGTCAAAGTCGATCAAGCACCAAAACACGTGCATAAGTAGCCCCCCCCCCCCCCCCGATATATCGGAGAAGAAAAAAAAAAAAAAAAAGCAGACCCAGACGCGCTTTTTATCAGCCGTACCCTTAGTAGCACGCTTCACTGTGCAGTTTGAGGGCAGAATGACAAATCTGCGCCATCTGCGCCCGCACGACAAGTGTGGCGCTAGTGTAGTAAGCGATGTAATATACAAAGTAATATTTATTTAGTGTTTATGTTTACTAGCACTAAATAAAATTACACTTAATTTTTTATATTTATTTATGAGTTTTAGTGTACTTCAGTTTTTTTTTTTATAAGTGTATTAAGAGAACACACTGAAAGCATTGCGCTGACGCCTGTGCTGCCACTGCTCGACGTTTTTTTTTTTTTTTTCGGCGCAACTAGGTTCGCGTTCGCACTACTCATATTCTGTCTGTGGTCTGTGGCCGGCGAGCACATTGACATGCGAGCTTGTGAGATATGTTTTGATCGTGTGTGTGTGCCGCAGATTTGCGTTTCTACTTATTTGTGATGAAGGTTAGTGTATATTTATCTTTATGGAGCGCGAAGTTGTTGTGGATTTTGCTGCTGGGTGGAACAAACACATCGTAAACACGTCTTCACCTATCTGCAAGCCTGTTCGCTCGTCGGACAAAGGACTGTGCATGCATCAGCGTGCAGGTGAGTGGCATTTCCAGCAACATTTAATGCTCTTACAATAAATTTTTGAGTGGTTGCGCTATTAAAAGAGAAATGATTTGCTCTTTCTTATTTACCGTATCCATTGCTAGCCGTATCAGACTAAATTACCTCTAATATTACCGCCTGCATACCCTCCTGCTTCCCCTGTCACCACTGCAGTGCCAGTGTACTTTTGCAGTTAAAAGTTCATTTCCGCAACACTACCTTGCTTGAAAAAACATTGGGGCGGGGTCGTAGCTGCCTTCATACTGGCACTTTTCTACCATTGGCTTTATGTAACGTTAACGGCTGAGTGTTGGGGCCTTGGGCCGCATTTGTTAGAGCTGTAAAGTGTATGTAAATCAGTAAGTGAACAAACCATTGTCGCATCACTTCACTGGCATAGCCAGGCGGTCGCGCGCAGAAGTTTTTTAGGCCGGGCGTAGGGAGCCCTTAATGACGACCATATTCGCTTGCCCGGCCTCCAAATCAGATAAGCGGACCCCCCCCCCCCCCCTCCCCGCACGCCTAAAAAAAAAACAAAAAAAAAAACTGCCCACATCACTGCCTCACTTGCTTCACCTCTGCACTGAACGTACTATTTTATAAGCGCACCATCAAGCGAGCAATTTACATATGGACAGAACAATTGGAGGAGGAATGACCCAAATCTTTCAGATTTCTTTAGTCATGCAAAACCTTCGCAAAACTGAATATTGTAAAAGACAATCATAAATGCTGTATGTTCTCGTTAGCGTTGTCATTAATCTGAATCATGAAATCTTTATGCGCTGTGAAAACTTGGCATGCCGTTGAAGTCACATATCGACGTTAATACCAATCGACGAAAATTTCGACAACCTCAATAACGCCGTTTGGGATTTGCCGCATGCACATAATTAGGCTGATTCCCACTTGGCTGTTATTAACCTGACTTCACTGCTACCAAATGAAACAATATTTGATGCATGTCTTTACTACTTTTTTTCAGGGACATGACACAAATTTGGTTATACTGCAGATAAAGATGCTCCTAACGATGCTAAAGTACAGAAAGCAAGTGAATTTTGGTAAGTGCAGACTTTTTGTACTAGGTATATGAAAGCATCGCTTTTTAGGGGCAAACTGTGCATGTATTGGCCAGAGAATAGTTTATCATGCCACATGGTTACGCTGGCACTGACAATTTGACATGGCTCCGCTGGCCCGTGTGTGTGCTCACACTCTTACCGTTAAGATAAAATGTTTATGTTTTCAATGCAGGCATTGCTGTTTGTACTAGAAAGCCAACTGCCAAGATTTGTTTACTCTGGTGCTCCTAAAAGTACGTTTTCCCTATTTACATGGATTTTGGCTTGCACAAAGCATAACACTTGGGCCTAGATTCACAAAGCTGTCCATGCGCAGGCCTTCATAACAGCGTTTCTTGACTTGCCTTTACCCTGTTTTCTGCAGATGTTTCGTGGGTTTAAAAGTGCCACAGCATGTTGACCTCCCCCACTCTGAAAAATTCGCGTTCAAAGTGCCGCAAGAGTGGGCTTAACTTTCTTGTGCACCTCTTTGCTAGTCCAAGATACTGAAGTGGTATGCTCTTACTAGAGGTGGCAGTGTTTCTAACGTTTGTATTTCCATCACATTGACCAAGTATGCGATCTTGGCTTGACTGGTAGCACATCCTCAACAAATGTCTTTGTGGCACATGTAGAAGGCAGTACAAAATAAATTGGCAGACATTCACACCGGGAGCTAACTTCTAATAATGCTTTTTTTGGAAACCACGGTGCGCTTATTCCAACTTGTCTAACAGAGCAGTAACCTGTTTGGCTGTGAACCAACAAGACGTTGAACTAATAAAAGCTTCACAACTTGTTGCTCTCAGATATATATGTATTGTCAAGCTATCTGTGACACTGTCAAACAAAGAATCTGAATATATGTGCATGCCTTAAGATATATATCTTCGTTCACATATCTCGTGGCTGTGACTCGTCAACCGAGTGAACTAACTCACCCTAGTTTACTAAATTTAAAGCATTTGTTTGAAGGTAGCACGGTCTACATTTATTTGTCTATAGTTTTGTGCAGTCGTTTGCGTCAGGTACAAATAAATATACTGAAGATTATCTTGTAGCCTCTGCAAATGGTCGCTTTCAAGCAGGCTTTGCATGCTTGGCTTGTGCCTACAGGTATTGCACAATTCAAGACGCAGCAGCGTATGATAGAACAGTAGAATGGGGAGCAACTATGTGCACGAGCTAAATAAGTATTTTAACATGAGCGGACAGTACGTGTTATTTGCTACACACATGACCTCATTTAGAATGCCCATTGGTGAATGGGCTCATAGAAATGTCACTCAGCTGTGTATAGGAAACAAGTTAACTGAACCTAAGGGTATCTTTAACTGCTACAAACATGCCTTGTTGAGGTGCTGCACATTTTCTTTCAGAATATTGCTGTCTGAGACATCATGTGAAAAGCGTCTCCCACATCAGCATTTATATGGCTTGCCGAGTAACGTTTGGCCTAACATTTCTTTTTTTTTCCATTTCGTTTTGCAGTAGACATCCTAGAATGTAAGCGCTGCTTCAGTGTGTGTGACTCATTATGTATTGATTCTGACATGTTTAACCTCACACTTCTATTTTTTTTTCTCGCAGCAATGAGATGCTTCACATATGGCTGTGGTGACATTCCGCTGTGCTAGCCTGATGGAAACACCAGCAGCGAAACTTGAGTTTTTCAGAATTGGAGAAGTTGCCCTTCTCTCACCAACGCTGACACAGATTGCCCTATGCTAGAAATTCAAGATCGTTTTTCCCACGGATGAGGCAGAAAACCTTTGATGTATTATGGTGCTTATTTAGTGCTGGCTGTGGTGTGGCGAAGTCTACTTTTACGTGTGCTCACACATCGCCTCATAAAAAGAACAATAAAGCATTTATTTTCCTTTCAATATTGTCCACTTTTTGTGTTAGAAGCACCCAAGCAGTGCTCTTTCAAGGAGCTTTCGCCATGTGTTAACCGTGTGACAAGCATACTCGAGATAAATACTCATTTCCCCAAGGAGTAACTGGAAGCCTGTGCAGTTGGTTTTCAGAGAGTAACTGCGAACACGTGGGAGGAACGGTAAAGAGTAACTGTTGCTCTTAAAAGAGCAACTGGTGGGAGTAATGGTTGGTCCGCAGGGAGAAACTGGTGGGAGTAACTGTTGGTCCGCAGGGAGGAACTGGAGGGAGTAACTGTTCATCCCCCGAAGGAGAAACTGAAAGGAGAGCAACGGTTCGTCCCTCTGCAGTTACTCCTTTTAGGGGAGTAATGGGAGTGGCAATGCAATTGCTCCCTGAAAGGAGCAATCCCTATACCCCTGTTGCTCCCTTTTGGCTTAGAGTGTGGCATGTAGACACTTTGTTAGGAGCCACCAATTCAGCTAATCCCAGCAATTTCATTTTACAACTTCTGAGGCTCACCAATACTAATCGGCTCACGAAGTTCACAACGATCGATTGTTTAATCTGAAACGAACGTGTAGCGAGAGGCAGAACGACGTGAGAGAGAGAGAGAGAGATTTTATTGAATTATCTGTCAGTGCATGGCAGCTTCTCTTACCTCATTGCAAGTATCGTAGCAAGAGGCTATACTGTCTTTATTTCCCGCATCTCAATTCTAAAATCGTGCTTCAAATGTTCAAACACTTTCGACAGCTCTGTTAGACTCCCTGCATCTGCTTAGTTCTTTTCAGCATCTTTACTAGCGCTTTTTGCGGAATACTTCCCCATGGCAAGACTGAAACACTTCACTCCAAGCAAATACACGGCACACTGTGTTCCGCAACAGTGCACAGTAACAACAGCAAACTTAGACGCAAGTGACACAGTTTCTCACCTGCGAAAGCAGACGATGTATTACGCTTTGCACGTTACGTGCACTGCCGTCGAACTGCACTGCCATCGAACTATACGGCGTGACCGGCGGGTATATTCTGCCCGAGTGTCCGGTATGGCATACGTGGTCTGCTGTAGCTGTTAAGCCAGACGGGCGATTCTCGAGAGTTTCGATGATGGTTGCAGAATCCCGCACGTTCGACCATGTCTGGTAAGGGGCACGACATCCTGCAGCGCGATACATCGAGGGCGATGATAGTAGCTGCTGGCAGGACACGCAGAGAGCGCTGCGTCCTGTGAAAAGTGGAGTTGGTTCGTGGACGGCGATGCCTCCGCGACTGGGAGGGGCTAACTGCGGCCGCGACGACGTCCGTGCCCGTGACAAACTCCAAGGCCTTTCTTCAAGATAGCCGTCATAGAGCCTCACGTCCCTGAGGTTTCTCAGGCCGAGGAGGTCTAGGAAGACGTGCAGATGGTAAGCAGGTCTTATGGAACGTCATACGAGGGCTTCGATGGAACGCGCCTCGATGGGGAGGCCAGTTGAAGTAGGCGTGTGTTCTATACCTCGTTGTCGTGGTGGTCCAGCGCAGAACTTGCTGGCTGGGCGAGAGGCTGAAGTAGACGTAGCCGATCGAGGAAGCGCAGTCTTGGTCAAGGGTGGTCTGCGGGCCGGTAGGTACCAGTCGCTGTGACGCAGGGGAAACTTGAATGTCGCGTGTCCCCGAAATCGGGTGGTACGAGTGACCGTATAGCAGGCAAGCACCGCAGCACAGAGAGCACCTATGCTGCGTGCTTGCCGTGGTTGTGGCAGCGAAATGGCGTAGCCCTACCGGCAGTGCGTTAAGCGAGATTGAGTGCACTAACAGCTGTACCAACAGAGTGGCATCGAGCTAGCTACATAAAGCTCTTCGCGGGTATATGCCGGGTGGAATGGTTTCACCGGCGGGCGAAGTCAAGGAGGCATGGCAGCGACCGCTCATCGAAGGGCGCGTTCCTCGGGTCGCCACTCTATATAGCGAGGCAGAAACGTCAGCCGCCTTCATGATGTTACGGTCTCACGTCTCCTCCTCGCCAAAAACGCAAAGGCACAACAATAAACAAAGCCACAAGTCTGTTTGAAGCCGCAAGCATAGATAATATGGAAATCCGTGCACTATATACGCAGCACATTCCTGAAGGCTTACCGATCGCAGCGCCAGCGTTTTCTCTGGTAAGTAATATATACAGGAAACTCTATGAAGGAAGCAAAATGAAGGAAAAATAAAAGGAAAAGAATGGCAGGCTGGTTAACCAGCCTATAGGCAGCCGGTTTGCTACCATGCGCATAGGAGGGGGACGGAGGAGATGAAAGATAGAGAGCAGAGAGAGAAGAGAGATAAACACCCTGACTGAGCAAATTTCTCAAAGTTCAATGAGCTGCAAATGTTTCCATAGAGATACGTTTTTCTTTTATGTTCTTGGCGATTCTTATGAATGACCATCATTTTATTTTTGTGTTGCCTATAGTCGCTTTCAAATTCCTTCTAGTTTTCATAATCCTTAAGCTATAAAGTATGTTCCGCACAAGAGATTAGTTCTGACTTTGTGAACTTTCTTTCGTAGTTTTCAACACATAGTAAGCATTTGGCTAAAAATATTCACCCCTTTCCCGAGCCACTACGGGGGCCACGCGACGGGTTATTCGCACAGTTGCTACTTAAATCTGTTTCAGTAATCACTCTCAAAGAAAGATCGGCGGTGTTCTGCTAAATGTAGCCAAATTGGGCAAGAGAAAAGAAATTGCACCATCTTCCACAAAAAGGAGCCTTGAGTAGCATGCGACGCAACGCATGGTGTCACAAATGTGCGAATGCCCCACTCCAGAAAAAAAAAAAAATGGCAGCATATCCACGGAGTGAATGATGGAGAGTGGGGCGAAGCATTCGTCCGTCCATTCGTGCTTGCTTCCGTCCGTCCATGCGTCCGTCTGTGTGACCGTCCGTGCGTCCATCCGCCCGTCCGTGCGTCTGTTTGTGCGTCCGTCACAGCGTTCGTCCATGGATCCGCCCCTGCGCCCGTTCATGCGTCCATCCATGCATCTGTGTGTGTGTCCGTTCGTCCATCTATTCAACACTCCAAGTACCACCATCTCGCATCTTTTCATCATATATTCCCCATATAGAAGCACCGCCATCCAGCGGACATTCCAAGGACTAAACGAGAGGTGGCACACGCACACTTTCTTGCGGCTTGCGCTTCGGGTCTACTTCCCATCTTTAACCACCTCGAGGCCATGGTATATAATAGTTCACCATATACAGGCCTCCGCGAGTGCCTGCTGGCGCGCGGCGGGCAATTGCGGAGGCTAAGGACCACCAGTTTCGATTTCGACAATCTCTACTGGAGGCGCTGCTCGGACCTGGAAAAGGCTGATGACCGTAAACTTCCTGAAAGCCTAGTGATGCTTTCTTTGCTGATAGCGTGGAGGATTAAATCTGATATTACGCATAATGTCACCTTGAGAAAACTGGCCTCACCATGTGCAATAGTCAGAATCTGTCACGTGTAATTTAAAGGCATCTTTAAACTACATAACATTAGTTATTAAGATCCGGTATACTAAAATTTGTAGAAATAATTCTAGTTAATTAAGCATTTTGGGTATAATCTTTCTTTGGGTTAGACGTTTTATCTGAAAGATAAATTTGAGATCAAAGCTTATCATTGCGAAGTAATGGGAGTGGTAACGTCCGTTACTTTGTTTTTCGGTAATGGTGACGCGTTACCTTTTCTTTAGTGTAACGATTAAAGTATTTAGTTACTTTTCTTTGCTAACATGTACAATACAGGCATATGTATAGATTTAAGTGGACATTTGTATACTAGAACGTTCTTCAATTTCACCGATTACCGAGCGGTTCATGTTTTTAATCAGATTGCGGGCTAAATGCATGTAGTGGAGTGTGCTAGAGAATATACACAAGTTTGAGCACATGCGCTGCAAACAAAGACGAGTCATGCTCCTGGTTGTGGTCATGAATAATGAACTTGCGCGTTTACTGTCATATTTCGGCTCCCGTTCTCACAGCTCGTGCTTCGCTTGACATCTGCGTTCCCGGGAGCAAGTTTACCTCAGATGATCATTGTTCTTTACCGCATTACCTCCAGCGATGGGCTACTGACGATGGTGGTCGATGGCTGAGTGGAAGTCGCAGGATGGAATAGCTGCCGGCGTGGCTGTATTGCTATCAAGGAAACTGCTACAGAAGCATACCTGCTTAGATATATAAGGCGAATGTTGAAGAACCCCAGGCGGACGTGATTTCCGGAGTGCTCCTCCACAGAGTAATCATGTTGCCGTTTTGGGACGGTAAAAGCTAGACCATAGCTGTTACTATCTACCGTACCCGCTGCTTATTCTTCACTGTCACAGCGAGATTACATTACACAACTATAAGTAAGGATTTTTTTTTTTTGCGGCCGCTAAAGTGGATTTGACGCGTGGGCCTAATATTTACAGGAATGGAGGCAAAGATTGGTGATCATAAAATAGATCTAGGGCAACAAAAAACGTAATCCTTCGCCTTGTTTACTTTATTTGTTAAATACTGCAGAGTTGGCAGTAACTGCAGCTGGTCTTGTAGAACACCTCGTATCGGATGGTAACTTTCAAAAAGCAACGGACTGTCAAGACGCAGCTTGCAGAATTTTCTTTTTGTTGTTTTTCATTCATAGTAAAGCGCAGTGAATGCTTATGGAAGCTTCTCAATATCGATACTTTCAAGTTCTTGAACTCGAATTTTTTGATGCACTAAGGGCCGTTTGTACAATAAGAGACTCTAGTAGCTGAGTGCGAAAATGTAGAAAGAGAAAGAAATAAATCAAAAGAAGAGACAGGGAGGTTAGCCTAGAAGAACTGATTTCTTACCATGTACAGGGGTGGGGAAATAAGGGTCGGAAAGAGGATAAAGATAGAGAGAGATAAAGTAAATTAGGAAAAAAATACACGTGCACACACTTGCAGGGCGTTCCGATAACAGTTGTTTGGAGAGACCGGTTGAACGCAGGAAGCGCAGGAGCGCCTTCACAGCCTTCTCCGGCGACATGAAGTCCTAACGGTAGCGCAGGATTCTTTCTTCCGAAAGAGTCTGGTTGTCCAGTTCGTCTAGTGCATTGCAGAGTGACTGTCTCTGCGAGCAGTATTGTGGGCATTCACACGGAATGTGTCAAGTTGTTTCCTCACTGCCGCAATGGTCGCATGCAGCAGTGTCGGCCATTCCTATGCGGAACGCGTACGCACTGGTAGATTAGACACCCAACCATAACCTGCACAGCATAGTAGCCTCTCCTCGGCGAGGATCGGGAGGAATTCGAAGACTGAGAGTTGGGTCTATAGGGTAAATATACGTACGTGCGTGAAATGTGGGCCGTTTCATTGCGACGTGGTGCGCTCGCGAGCAGGCATGCGGAGTTTCCGTGCAGCGTCAGTTCTGGAGAGCGGAATCGATATTTGATTGGTTTCACTATGGGCAGAACGGGCAGCTCGATCGGCCCGTTCATGATGATTATTCCACAATGACTTGGAAGCCATTGAAAAGCTATGTAACCTACGCTCGCTCCTCCAGGCATTTATCCCAGCGGTGACTCGAAAAGCCGATGCTCGCGACATCTGTTAGGCTAGTTTTTGATTGAAAAAACTGAAAGCTCGCGCTGCACAACCGCGATGCTACGCATCACCCCATGGTCCCCTTCGGGAAGATGTCTTGGGCTCAGTGGAGCTACCGGCGCCTCAACATTGCAGGGCGAAGCTCCTTACACCCGTCGTCCCTCCCTCCTCTGTAGTAGTAGCAGATGTAGCCAAATTTAGTTTATGAGTTGCTCACTAGATGGCGTTGTGTGTCTATGTTCTTGGAAACAGTACAACTATGGCGTTAGTGGTTTTCCCGGCATATCCACGGAGTAAATGATAGTGAGTGGGGTGAAGCATCCGTCCGTCCATCCATTTGTTTGTCTGTTCGTCTGCGCTTCAGTCCGTCCTTGCGTCCATTTATCCGTGTGCCCGTCCATCTATCTATCTGACCGTCCGTCTGTCCGTCCATGCGTCCATGCATCTGTCCGTCTGCACGTGCCTTTTTCTGTCCGCACGGACGGACGGATAGACAAACGGACAAACGGATGGACGCTTCACCCGACTCATCATCATTCACTTTGTGGATATGGTGTGATTTTTCCTTCGACAGCGTCTCAGCTGCCGGCTCCTCAGTATTTCGACGGTGGCTGCCCCTGTTTGTAAACATTATATATATATATATATATATATATATATATATATATATATATATATATATATATATATATATATATATATATATATATATATATATATATATATATATATATATATATACACCTGCGCCTAGTTCTGAGCCTTACCTGACCAAGGCTTTAAACTCAAGCTTAAACAGTTCAGATGTTAAAAAAAAGGAGGAATATTTATAGGCGACATCCATGTTTAACACTGATTACAGCGTGTGTATCAGTATGCATGTGCACAATAACTTTAAACAGTAGCATGCGGCATCCTGGTCTGCAGTCTAGGCAAGAAACGGCCTCGCTTTTATGACACATCGCGGCCATAAATCGAAGTGGTGGAATGCTTTCAACGACAGGGACACCGTGCAGGCAAATCTTTTATGCATGCAAGTCGTTTGCCAACAAGCTTGTCCACGTTCAGACGACGGTGTCGAAATTGAACGCCGGCGGTGCACGGTGACGCGCGTGAAGCGGAGAGAACTCGCGGATTAGATGCCGGCGCGTGTGTGTTCGCGGGAGCTTGTGCGTTAACGAAAACAGGGAAAGTACTTATTGTTTTTCGAAGTGAGTGAGTGTAGCTCATACACCAGTAATTTTTTTTAATTTTTCTGCGACATGGGCTCTGAAAGGGACGAGGGCGGAGGACATCATCGGCTATGTCGCTGTCTTGCCATTATATCGACACGAAAAAAGACAAAAAAAAAAAAAATCCACTACCACATAGGAAATTTAGCGAAGAAGCTATGGTGCACCCTCCATACGGACTATATAGTTGTATTCATGTCATGAGCAGCAAAACGTATTCTTCAAAAACATTCGCCACAACCTTCTCATACTAATTTTAGTTTAGCGCAAGTTAAGGGGGTAATCATGAAAGCACCGAGATGTAAGCGGCTAGATAGATAGATAGATACATATAGATAGACCCTCAAAATCCATGCCACGTGCACGCAAAGAAAAGCTTCGCATTTAATAAACAAAGGTAAGAAAGACTGGATGACTATCAAAGTAAGGAAATAGAAATATATCGAGAGTGAGAGACATAGATAGAAAGAGGACGCGAGAAATTGAACTTTTTGTTATAAACTGTTTTTTTTTTGGGGGGGGGGGGGAGGGGGAGCAAACAATCATGATATACAGATACATGGGTCCTTGCAGAGGGAGATTATAGAGGCCTTTTTTATCGAGTGGGAGGGACCACATTGCATAATTCATCCAGCATGAGGCGGAGATAACCTTTCTTGAACGACACGTGAGCTTGTCGCACTGAGCGCTTGTATGCTTGTCACTCTTCTTACGTTAACTATTTTGGTTTCGTCGGGTTTAACTGTGCTTTAATTACGCTTTTCCACGAATAAACAATTCAGTTGCTGGTATAGCGCGTCTTCCTGGGTCCTATTTTTCTTGTGTGTTGTATGTTTCGCGCCAGCCTAAGTTGCGATGAAATTAAATTAAACAGAGACAAAGAAGGCTTAAAATGTGTGGAGAAGAGAGAGAGAGAGAGAAAAAAGAAAAAGACAAAGGAAGTAGGAGGAATATAAATAGGAAAGAGGAAGCTAGGCTGGCAAACTCTGCACTTGATTCAGGCTTGGAAGCACTAGTGCCTGTTGATAGTTTCGAGAGCACTTGAATATTTGTTGACTTAGTGTCTCCGGTACTTGCAAAATGCACAGTTTATCTCAATTTTGCTGGTCTCTTAAGAAGTTTGTCAAAACCAAAGTTTGTTTAGGAAAAATTATTCCATCGTAAAATGCTGCCAACACATGGAAACAGTATCTATACAACAAGCACAATAGCATGAACGAATGAATAAGCACAATATACACCTTTTTCTTTTTACAAAAATGTCCAAGGGTGCACATGTCCCTACCACATGGTATACTACAGCAAAGATGCACACCCTTACTACAATATACGCAATGTACATGATTATCTCTCTCTCTCTCTCTCTCTCTCTCTCTCTCTCTATATATATATATATATATATATATATATATATAGAACATTCAAGACAGCAAGTGTGTACAGCAGGTGTCATGGTGCGTGTAATATACAAAATTTACAATGTTAGAATGGAGTGCAGATATAGAAGAACTTACACATATACGGGGCCTACGCAAAACACTTAGAAACAATAAACTGACACAGATTGCACGCACTAATCGGTCACTGTCGGATGACCTGGCCGTAAGAACGAGGCCAGACGGAAAACTAGCCGTACACGTCCATCAACTACCGACAGAGAGCGGCACGACCACTGTCGTAGGAATTCCTTCTCCCCGAGGAAGAACAATTTCTCCGGCAGAAGCGATAGAAGTTCGGAGTATAAGTGCTCTAGAATAGCAAAGAGACTGTGACGAGCATGACCTGCTTCAACAGTCTCGCACCTGTTACGCCACAAGCAAAAAGCTCCAACTACTATTAAATGGCATGCAAAGCGACTACGTAAGCAGTGACCAGATGTGACAAAGTGATTATCATCTAGGGCACAGATACCAGTGTTAACAGCTTTCCAAAACACCTTTGCCATGACACATTCTTGCAGCACGTGCTGGTTAGACTCCTGTAACGAATCATGCCTCACCTCTTCAGTTAGCTCCGTGTTGGGAGTAATTTCTATCCTATAGACGCCGCATGTAGTCATGGAGATAAGCAAGCAAAAAGGATGCCGTTATCGTGCTCCATGAGACACGTCCCGATCGTGCTAGACGGACTACCTTTCACATTGAATCAGATGCGAAATTACAACGTAATTAGGCTGAATAGTCAGTCACAACTTCTACTCATAGATGATTTTGCAGCCAATTTACGATCATTTGCCGTTGGTCTTCTGATTAGTTTCAATCATTTTGGGCAAACTTGCATGAATGTGTGTGGTGCCTGTTTTTTATTATATTCATTTAGGTGTGGCAAGCACAAAAAGAACGATTCGGAGTATAAGTATGAACTCGAATGAGATTGATCAGTAATCCTTGTTTGTACCAAAGGAGGTCCAATAGACTCCGCCTCTGTGTGTGTGTGTGTGTGTGTGTGTGTGTATGTGTGTGTGTGTGTGTGTGTGTGTGTGTGTGTGTGTGTGTGTGTTGTGTGTGTGTGTGTGTGTGTGTGTGTGTGTTTAGAAAAAAAGAGGTGGTCTATATATAGTGTACAATGTAGCCTGCTTTTAGAACTTCCAGATGTGTACCTTATGGAAGTTGAGGATGACGTTGGAATGTCAACGCGATCGGTGCGTTTCGAATGAAAGGTTTAGAGCACATTTTGTAAGCATTTCTCTCTAAAAGGACGTCTGGTAAGCCAACACCGTAGGTCGGGAAAGACATTACTCCCCGTGTGTTCATAAAGTGGGACACTTTAGAGTACCACATGCTACTGAGAGCGGTAAGATGTCTAACTGCTACTGTGGGTGGTAAGCTGTCACTAGTAATTATGAAATGCCTTATTACGGCTCACTGCCGTCCCGTAGTTGAGAGCGAAGTACTCGAAATCATTAAACACTTTCCTAAATGCACCATCTGGTACTCCCGTCAGATTTTTACTTCGTCGTCTTGATTGTTAAAACTGTGCCAGCTTATTGCTCCCTCATAGTAGAGTACCCAGTACTCTAAACCATCACACATTTCTTCAAAACCTTTGTTACAGCCGCTTTGAGTGCGCGAGCGGCGAGACGTGGTCCGTGTGGATCGTTGGAGGTATCGAAACGCAACAAGTGCCGGTTCACGCGGTAATTTTTGTCGGCACGGCCTTATCAAAAGTTGAGGCACACGGGACGGCTTTATGCTTTCCCATAAAGTATACCAAGTATACTTTATATCGTTAATCACTTTTTTCTAAACACACATATCCTAGTGAGACTCATAAATAAACACATGCATGCAGTTGATTTCTCCGTCATATCGGAATCGGTATAACACGAAAGCAAAACGTCTCCTTACAGTAATTTGCTATACGTTGATATAAGAGAACTGCAGTGTTTGACAACTAAATCGCCGTTTAACGTAAATACATCCTCGTTGGCGCATATAGTGATACTTCTTCATTACGGCGACTATCGTCCATTATTAACGATTGATCAATGATTAAGCGTGTCCTTGTTGTCGTGTATGCCTGCGGTAGCTAGTTAACGGTGGGAGCGGAACCAAGAAAGGCGGTGTGAGAGCCAGAAGAGCATTTGGTTATGGGCCAAACTTGGCCTAAAATCACATACCTACTCGCGGCGTGTTAGTTATTGAGCGCCACTGCCCAATTAAAGGGAAACAAAATGCGCTTTGTGTCTTGTTGGCCGGTCACAATTTCTCGCGGTGCGAGCGTCAGTGCTTGGAGAATGCAGAGTTACATCCAGGCGAATCAGGCATGAAAGCAGGCGTGTTACAAAGCCGGGGCATAGGCAGAAGTTTTTCTCGGTGGGGAGGGGACACCTTTTTGATTTCGGTGGGGCACCTTCTTTAAATGGTCGTTTTCAAATGGTCACAATAGGAGTATTCAGATTTTCGTGGGACTTTGCACACCTACAAATATATATACTGCTCACTACGCTTTCTCACCCACCTCGCTTGAGAAGCTTTTTCTTTACTGAAACAAAAACAAAGAAACGAAAAAAAATATTTCACTGCGCATAATTTAGAAATGACATTTTGGATAACCTTATGCCGCCCTTACAACCGACCTCTCTCAACCGGCTGATGTGCAGGGCTGGCAGAACACCAAAAAATACCGCGAAAGAGAGAGAGAGAGAGAGAAAATTTATTGCGGAAAGGCAGGGAGGTTAACCAGAAAACATATCCGGTTTGCTACCCTGCACTGGGGAAAGGGTAAGGGGAAAGGGAGGAAGAGAAGCACAAACACACATACACACACTCGCACACAGTAGTGTCACAATCGTTCAACGAGGCGGGTCGCTCGCAGAAACTTCATCAGCGCCTTCGTTGCTTTCTGGCGTGAAGCTCGATCTTTCCGACATTCCAAGATTGACTGCTCAGAAAATGGCTGGTCGTCGAGGCGAGCAAACACTGCTGAGAGGGACTGTCGCTGAGAGCTGTACTGGGGGCACTGACATAAAATATGTTCAATTGTTTCGTCATTGTCGCAATGATCGCATGTAGCGCTGTCTCTCATTCCGATGCGGCAGGCAAAAGCGTTCGTGAAAGACACCCCAAGCCACATACGGCAGAGAAGGGTCGTCTCGGATCGGGGTAGGCCAGATGGAATAGTAAGTCGTAGGCATGGGTTCAGGCGGTGAAGACGGGTGTGGAGAAAACCGGGCGTATTCCGCATAGACCTTGTGACATCCTGCGCAAGCGTATTAATCTTTGCTGCTGCGTCGCTTCTTGATAGTGGAATAGGTTCCATCACTCCATTTTCGTGAGCATTCTTAGCTGCATTGTCGGCATGCTCGTTACCGATGATGCCGCAATGGCCTGGTAACCACTGAAAAGATATGTCATGTCCTTCGTCTATTAGGTGATGGTACAGTTGTCGTATTTCGAGCGCCAATTGATCTTGAGGTCCACGACGTAGAGTATTGTGTAGACATTGGAGAGCTGGTTTCGAATCAGTAAAAATGCTCCATTTTTGTGGTGTCTCTTGGTCAATCCTGCGGAGTGCGCTGCGGAGTGCCGCGAGCTCCACGGCTGTCGATGTCGTCTTGTGTGACGTTCTGAACTGGATGGTTTCGGCTCTTGCTGGGAAGATCACAGCTCCTGCAGATCCTCCAACAGTTGTCGAGCCATCCGTGTAAAGTTTGACATGATCTTTGTATTCTTCGTGTAGCATGAGTAGAATCATCTGCTTTAAAGCTGGCGCCGAGAGCTCCGCCTTCTTGCGAATCCCCGGCACTGTCAAGCGCAGTTTTGGTCGGTCCAAGCACCAAGGAGGTGTTAGTATCCGTTCCGGAGGTGTGTAGACTGTTGGAAGGCACTCACGGAAAGTCAATACTCTCTTACAGAAGGAGGCACTCGGTCGATCTTCTGGAAGCGAAGCTAGGTGGTGGGCAGGGGCGCGAGCAAGGTGTCTAATATGAGCTCTAAGCACCTCCAAAGTAATGTGCACAGTGGCCGGATGATCTTTGGCGATTGCGATGGTTTCCGCTGTTGATGTACAGCGTGGTAATCCAAGACAAACTCTGAGTGCCTGGCCCTGGGCGTTTTCTATTGTGCGTATACTGCTTTTGCAAGCGTTCGTCAGAACCGGCAAGCTATACCGCAGGTACCCCAGAAACAGCGTTTTGTACAAATGTAACATCGCGTGCACTGATGTGCCCCACGTTTTGCCTCCGAGGAACTTGAAAAGTTGCGCGATGGCCGTTAGGCGCTTCTTTAGAGTGGCCACATGGGGACTCCAGCAGAGATTTCGATCGATCGTGACCCCCAAAAACCTGTGGGTCCTGGCGTAGCAGACACTGTGTCCATTGATGGCGATGGGATATGACGTCATTGCCTTCCGCGTGAACGCGACCAGCGCCGATTTCTCAGGAGAAATCTCGAGGCCTTGTTCTCTAAGGTACGCCGATATTGAATTCGCTGCTTTCTGGAGTCTCGCACGTACCTGAGGACGTGTTACACCTGATGTCCAGGCACAAATATCATCTGCATAGAGAGATATCTGCACGGAATCTGGTATGCGTTCAACGAGACCGATCAGAACCAGGTTGAACAGTGTGGGGCTCAATACACCACCTTGAGGAACACCACGGTGTGTATAATGTTCAGAAGTCGGCCCATCATCAGTTTGCATAAACAATGATCTCATATGTAGGTAGCATTGGATCCAGCGGTACACTCGCCCACCCAAACCAACTGACTCGAGGGCGTCAAGTATGGCTTCGTGAGAAACATTGTCATATGCTCCTTTGACATCTAAAAATAGTGCGACAGATAACCGTCTGCTCATTTTCTGGTGTTGTACGTAGGTCACCAGGTCAATGACATTGTCAATGGAGCTCCGAAGACGACGAAAACCGGCCATGGCGTCTGGATATATTCTATGGCGTTCTAGGAACCACTCGAGTCTGGCAAGGATCATTCGCTCCATCAGCTTCCCTACGCAACTAGCCAGCGCTATTGGGCGGTATGATGTCAGCTCTAGAGGCGATTTTCCAGGTTTGAGAAGTGCAACCAACCGGCTTGTTTTCCACTCTCTGGGGACCGTTCCATCTCTCCAAGACTCATTGAATACTTCCAGCAAAGCATTTCGTGCTCGATCACCGAGATTGCATAATAGGCGGTATGATATGCCATCCGGCCCAGGCGATGACGATCGATTGCATGAAGCAAGAGCCACATTCAGTTCTTCCATTGAAAAAGGCAGGTCCAGGTGCGGGTCAAGTGAATGTGGCGTGTAATCAGCAGTAAGGGCTTCTGTGCAATTTGGTGGGCCCGCAATCTTCCTACAAAAATCTTCCGCTACCTCGATATCCCTTCTATTTTGGAAAAGGGCCAAGGCTTTAAACGGAAAACGTTGTTGGGGAAATGTGCGTAGGCCTCGCACGGTTCGCCATATTTGAGAAAGCGGTTTGCGAGGGTCTAGACTCGCGCAAAATTTCGCCCACCGTTGAAACTCCAGTTTGTCTATACGACGCTGGATCTTCTTTTGCATGCGCCTGGCCATCCGTAGATCTTGAATGGATTTTGTGCGTCGATATCTACGCTCCGCACGCCGACGAGTCGCACGGAGTCGCTCTAACTCCATGTCCGTTTCTGAGGGCCTTGAAGAATATGCCAGCGTGCGCATCGCACTCTGCGCTGCTTGTTTGATCGCTTGCTCAATGTCAGAGGTTAAGCCTTTTTCACAAGCGTGTTCAATGTTGGTTGTGAATGCTGAAAGATCGATCCTCCGTACGGTTTTCGGCGGGTGGTCGCTAGCAAAGCCTTCGATGGTGAGATAACTGGGGATGTGATCGCTACCATGTGTCTCGATGTCTAAAAACCACTTAACGCTTGTGGCGAAGCGACGTGACACGAACGTCAAGTCCAAACAGCTGCTGTACGTTGATCCTCGCAGAAATGTAGGGCTCCCATCATTAAGTAGAGACAGTTCATGAGTCGATACAAATGAAGCCAGCCTCCGGCCCGTGGTATTGACTTTTGAACTTCCCCAGATTGGGTGGTGGGCGTTGAAGTCCCCTATAATTATCCACGGATCCAGGACGCTCGAAAGAATGTCATCCAGTCTTTGGCAATCAAAACGGGCTGAGGGAGATAAGTAGACACCTATTAATGTGAAGGTGAGGGTTTTCTGCTTCACAGTCAGGCAAACATATTGGTTCTCATCATGAGGCGACACAGGTTGAATGATGTAGGTAAGCTCCCGACGAATATACACAATGACCTTGCTGCTTTCGTTTCGGGTTTTGGACGGGATTGATTCGTAGCCAGATAGCCTGATCGGGTTTGATAATTTCGGTTCACATATTACGATGATTGGGAAAAGGTTAGAAGACACGTACTGACGAAAATCGGAAATCCGTGATCTAAGTCCTCTTGCGTTCCACTGGATGACTGATGCTTCTCTGACGTCTTTGCGGAACGATTGTTGATCTCCTGCCATGACTCTACGCGAGGGAGGCGAGGACTGGGCTCAGCGCGTCCAACACCTGTAACCCGCTTCGAGCGGTTGGAGTTCCCAGGCTTCTTAGTATGTCTGCCATGACAGCGACGAGGGATCGTAACATCGGGATGATCTGTCGATCGACCCTTGACACATCCTCAACGGAAGTAGACTCGGTGGAAGGTGTAGGGCGGCGAGGCCTCGCAGGAGGCTCCTTTGCGGGCTGTGTACGCGGAAGCGTAGGCCACTCATCCGCAGCTGTGAGCTTCTCCACTTCTTTTCGCTTCGTGCTTACTACTTCACTCGTGCTCGGAGGAAATGGGTTATGCGCAACACTCTGTCCTACACGCCTCCGTCGGCGACTACGTCGCCGCCGTACCCTTTCAGCAGCCTCTCTGTGGGTTGAATTGTCCCTAACCATTTGTTTGATAATGGCGATTTCCTTCTTAATCCGAGGGCATTCCTTGGATGCAGCATCATGCGGACCATCACAGTTTCTGCACTTCAGACTTGTTGCCCGACATGCGTCTGCAGTGTGCGGCTCAGCGCATCGGGGGCATACTGTGGTGTTTGTACATACACTCTTGATGTGACCAATTTTCATGCAGTTATGGCACTGGAGTGGTTTAGGGACAAATGGTCGAACAGGGTGTCGGAAGTGTCCCACTTTGACATGCGACGGAATGGAATCTCCTTTGAACATTATCTTTACACATCGGGTGTTTCCGAGGCGAAGTACATTCGCGATGAGAACTCCTTCGTTCGCTGGTTTTATGAGAGTTGGGAGGTCCGAGTTTGCTATGGCCAAATCAATGTCGTAGATTACTCCCGCCGTGCAGGCACCGTCCATTGGAATAACCGGTCGTACTTTGATGCCTCCCAAATCTGATACTCTGCGAAGCTTGTCTATGGCGCTGGCAGTCATTGTGTCCACAGCTAGAATATTCTTCCGCGTGTTCACCCGGATATCCTTAATGTCGTTTGGTGCTACCCCCTCAAAGTACATAGAGAGAGCTTGCCTGTTTACTGCTCGAAGGCTGATGGTGGAGTCCTCGGGCATGAAGAGGATGGTGTGCGGCCAGCATTCTCCTTTTGACTGAGACGTTAATGTCCCTGCTGGTGAAGACGACTTGATACTTCTTCTTTTGGCCTTCCTGCTTCTCACGGTCTCGAAGTCGTCATCCGACGAGTCGTCGCCAGTGGCCGAGTACAGTTCCGTGTCCTCGCTGGTGCTCGAACAGGTGCTTCGTTTCCGCGACGAGCTTGCCAAAGGTGGTCTGTGGTCGGACATAGCCGCAGAAGGCTCCACGTCCACAGCCATGATGCAGTGACTATCACCGTTGGCCTCACTGGTTCTGGGCCAGGCGCGCTGATTTACCGAGGAGCTCGCCATAGCAGACCTCTGGCTGGGCGGACCAGTGGATGACTCCGCGTCCGTCGCCTTGGGGCAGGGAGCAGCGTCTCCCGTAGAAAGCGAAAAACTTGATAACAATGCTCGGAGCCGAAAGCAGAAGCGTTCTATGAAGAGACACTTCGTCGTCGTCCAATACCGCGAAAAGCATGAATAGGACGCATGAATAATGCTACTGTTAAATATTATTCAATATTTATGACAAAAAAAAAAAACCGAGCATTGAACGCATCCACGACCACTGTCGTAGAAATTCCTCCTCCCCAAGGAAGAACAATTTCTCCGACAGAAACGATAGAAGTTCGGAGTGTAAGCGCTCTAGAATAGCAAAGGGCACATCACGACGATCACCTGCAACAATGGGCTCGCACCTGTTACGCCACAAGCAAAAAGCTCCAACTACTATTAAATGGCATGCAAAGCGACTACGTAAGCAGTGACCAGATGTGACAAAGTGATTATCATCTAGGGCATGGATACCAGTGTTAACAGCTTTCCAAAACACCTTTGCCATGACACATTCTTGCAGCACGTGCTGGTTAGACTCCTGTAACGAATCATGCCTCACCTCTTCAGTTAGCTCCGTGTTGGGAGTAATTTCTATCCTATAGACGCCGCATGTAGTCATGGAGATAAGCAAGCAAAAAGGATGCCGTTATCGTGCTCCATGAGACACGTCCCGATCGTGCTAGACGGACTACCTTTCACATTGAATCAGATGCGAAATTACAACGTAATTAGGCTGAATAGTCAGTCACAACTTCTACTCATAGATGATTTTGCAGCCAATTTACGATCATTTGCCGTTGGTCTTCTGATTAGTTTCAATCATTTTGGGCAAACTTGCATGAATGTGTGTGGTGCCTGTTTTTTTATTATATTCATTTAGGTGTGGCAAGCACAAAAAGAACGATTCGGAGTATAAGTATGAACTCGAATGAGATTGATCAGTAATCCTTGTTTGTACCAAAGGAGGTCCAATAGACTCCGCCTCTGTGTGTGTGTGTGTGTGTGTGTGTGTGTGTGTGTGTGTGTGTGTGTGTGTGTGTGTGTGTGTGTGTGTGTGTGTGTGTGTGTGTGTGTGTGTGTGTGTGTGTGTGTGTGTGTGTGTGTTTAGAAAAAAAGAGGTGGTCTATATATAGTGTACAATGTAGCCTGCTTTTAGAACTTCCAGATGTGTACCTTATGGAAGTTGAGGATGACGTTGGAATGTCAACGCGATCGGTGCGTTTCGAATGAAAGGTTTAGAGCACATTTTGTAAGCATTTCTCTCTAAAAGGACGTCTGGTAAGCCAACACCGTAGGTCGGGAAAGACATTACTCCCCGTGTGTTCATAAAGTGGGACACTTTAGAGTACCACATGCTACTGAGAGCGGTAAGATGTCTAACTGCTACTGTGGGTGGTAAGCTGTCACTAGTAATTATGAAATGCCTTATTACGGCTCACTGCCGTCCCGTAGTTGAGAGCGAAGTACTCGAAATCATTAAACACTTTCCTAAATGCACCATCTGGTACTCCCGTCAGATTTTTACTTCGTCGTCTTGATTGTTAAAACTGTGCCAGCTTATTGCTCCCTCATAGTAGAGTACCCAGTACTCTAAACCATCACACATTTCTTCAAAACCTTTGTTACAGCCGCTTTGAGTGCGCGAGCGGCGAGACGTGGTCCGTGTGGATCGTTGGAGGTATCGAAACGCAACAAGTGCCGGTTCACGCGGTAATTTTTGTCGGCACGGCCTTATCAAAAGTTGAGGCACACGGGACGGCTTTATGCTTTCCCATAAAGTATACCAAGTATACTTTATATCGTTAATCACTTTTTTCTAAACACACATATCCTAGTGAGACTCATAAATAAACACATGCATGCAGTTGATTTCTCCGTCATATCGGAATCGGTATAACACGAAAGCAAAACGTCTCCTTACAGTAATTTGCTATACGTTGATATAAGAGAACTGCAGTGTTTGACAACTAAATCGCCGTTTAACGTAAATACATCCTCGTTGGCGCATATAGTGATACTTCTTCATTACGGCGACTATCGTCCATTATTAACGATTGATCAATGATTAAGCGTGTCCTTGTTGTCGTGTATGCCTGCGGTAGCTAGTTAACGGTGGGAGCGGAACCAAGGAAGGCGGTGTGAGAGCCAGAAGAGCATTTGGTTATGGGCCAAACTTGGCCTAAAATCACATACCTACTCGCGGCGTGTTAGTTATTGAGCGCCACTGCCCAATTAAAGGGAAACAAAATGCGCTTTGTGTCTTGTTGGCCGGTCACAATTTCTCGCGGTGCGAGCGTCAGTGCTTGGAGAATGCAGAGTTACATCCAGGCGAATCAGGCATGAAAGCAGGCGTGTTACAAAGCCGGGGCATAGGCAGAAGTTTTTCTCGGTGGGGAGGGGACACCTTTTTGATTTCGGTGGGGCACCTTCTTTAAATGGTCGTTTTCAAATGGTCACAATAGGAGTATTCAGATTTTCGCGGGACTTTGCACACCTACAAAAACTGCTCACTACGCTTTCTCACCCACCTCGCTTGAGAAGCTTTTTCTTTACTGAAACAAAAACAAAGAAACGAAAAAAAATATTTCAGTGCGCATAATGTAGAAATGACATTTTGGTTAATCTTATGCCGCCCTTACAACCGACCTCTCTCAACCGGCTGATGTGTAGGGCTGGCAAAACACCGAGAAATACCGCGAAAAGCATGAATAGGACGCATGAATAATGCTACTGTTAAATATTATTCAATATTTATGACAAAAAAAAAGAGAACGAAGTGTGGACACGAGAGGAGGGCTCGTGCATGGTGTTTCGAATGAACGTTTGCAGGTCATGACGCGCCTATTATCTCTACGAGTCATTAAAAGCTTTGTTTTGCTCTACTTTGTGTGCCAGCGACGACATTTTCATGAAAAGTCCACATTTTATGGTGCCGAAACCGGGACTCTGCGATCCAAGCGACCCGAGGAAAGGACTTTGCCCGTATAACGAGCATGGAACGCATCAGAGGCAAGCGAAAGACTCAGCGAGCTGGGCATGTGCGTTTACGAAACGAAGCACGGCAACTGATCGACTCCAACCAGTTCTCCTCATTGGATATTCGTGTGGTGCACGACAGATTGAAGGTGTGCAACAAAGGCCTGTGGTCCCTGAACTTGGAGGTGGAAGCCCACCTCACCGACGACCAAGTCGCAGAAGATCATGTCCCCGTATCAGAATATGGGAACAACGCTGCTGCTACGCTGTTGTTTCTTAGTCACCACATGGAGGAGCTCAAGACACCAACGTTGAGGATTCTCGACAGTGCTGGCACCGACATCGAGAACGAAGATATCTCGCCAGTGCAGAAAGCCGTGTCCTTGGCGATAAGATGACACATGGACGCGTCTCCTCTCGTCTCCATAAGCTTGAGCTGCTTCACTTTACGAAAGCCCAAAGCAGTGGCGATGTTACCTGGACATGTTCAGGCACGTGGTTCACGAAAAACCCCAGTCTATCAAACATGGAACGGTTCCACTATTTAGGTAGCCTAGTGAATGGACAGGCATGGAAGACCATCCATGGCATTCAAGCCACGTAGGAGTCCTATGAAGACTCCATCACCCTTCTACGAAACCGATTTGAAAACAAAAAGATAATCGAACAACAATACTGGGCGAAGCTACGAACACTCAAGCAAGTAAGGTCATCTAGTGATGTGGCTTTGTTCCGCCATTTTGGACACCGTCCGCATCAACATTAGACGACTTAAGTAAGTAGCTGGGATGCCCGGTACTCTCTTATTCCTCCATGCTCGTATAGAGGGCCTCACGAAGGAAATCCCCGGTGATCTGTTGGCGGAGTACTTCAAGCACAAAGCCGCCAGACGAACGTCGGGACGCTTGCATAATCGGAGGTGGAACAAGTGGAGCTACGCGATTACGTATACGCGTAGAGGTGGAGGCTGTTGAGAGAAGCGCATTTTCGGACGCCTATGATCCTGGTGTCTGACATCACCGACAAGGCACGCTTCACAACGCTTCACGTACGGCATCTGCTCTGAGTAGCCACGGCAACAAATTAGAAAGGTACATAATTTTTTTTTTCATTTCTTAAGTGCACGTGACATATTCATGTACTTTTCTGACAATAGCAGAGACAAGAAGAAAAAGCACTTAGCCAAGGCCGGCATATGTTTCAAGTGTATCAGCAAGAAAAATCACTTTAAAGAATGCCGTCGATATCTGATGTGTCGTAAGTGTAACGGAAGACATGCAACAACGGCTGCTTGCGACCCCGAATGCGATCAGAACCAGCGCTCAAACGAATCGATGAGCCCTAGGTTGCATGTCGAAACGAACGAGTCGTCATTCCAAAAATCATTTAGAACATATATATATATAGTTATCCTACGGATGTTCTGAGCGTGGTTGATAAACCAACGTGATCCCAGCTTCATAAAAGGTGTCTTTGACAATGGGAGCCAGTAGTCATTCATTAGAGAAGATATCTCCGAGAAGATAAGATTACGCGCAGAGCGCAACACCTAAATGGATGGCATGACATTTGGAGGAGCTATCGGAACGCCAGAAAGACGACTGAACATTGTCAAAGTGACGATGATGAGTGAATTTGATCGTTCAAAACATGACATAGAAACTATAGAGGTTGCGTGCATCACTGAGCACCTGACTTAAATGCCAGCGACAAACAGGTTGCTATACAGCAGATGTTACAACAATAAAAGTACGTTGTGGATACACTACACATCCCTGGATAAAAAAACTGCAGGACGGCATATGCTTCCTCGTTGGAGAGGGCCAAATGTGGAAATGTTTGTTGAACGAAGTTTTACCCTCACGATCACCAGCAAGGCCTATATTGTCGTCAACAGAAAACTTGGTCGGGTTGCTTTCGTCGGGTCACTTGGATCGCTGAGTGCCGAGTTTTGGCACCATAAAATGTAGAATGAATGTGACCTCGTCGGTATAGTCGAGGCAGAACAAAGGATTTAATAACTCAGACAGATGTGAAACGCGTCCAGGTTTGGCAAACGTTTTTTCGGCACACTGTGCACGAGCTCTCCTCTCGAGCTTGTACGCTTCGTTGTATTCTTTCTCGAATGAATACTCAACATCTACAAAGTGCTGCATATTAGTCTACTATATACGAATGAACGATCACCAAGAATTCGGTTCCCAATAACAATCAGACATCACATATCTTAAGGTAATCAGGATATTAGATAAAGGTTATGCTTTAACTTTGTCTCTCTTTATTGCAGAAGCTTAAAGTAGTTCAAGGCATGCTCTAGTGGGAGGCATGCCGGAAATTTCAACCACATTTGGTTTCTTGGTGTGCACTGACATCACTGGTCTCTATCAACTCGAGTCCGTCGAACTGCGACTGCCGCTGTATGGACCGAACCCGCGTCTACCCAGTCAGAAGCCCAGCGCTGTTTAAACAGTGCCACCGATGCGTATTGCACACGAAGAGATTCGCTTTGTTATTGGCTATATGTACTACATTATTGGAATCGAAAAGCGCCTTGTTATTTGTGCCAGGTATCAAAAGGTGCATAATAAGATGCCAGAACAGTATTGTAATAATAAATCACCCAAAGGGCGGAACCTAACTGCAAGTGTGCGTCGCATAGCAATCTCTTTACGCGCATAATCAGTCGGGTGGTGCACTTATTTGAGAGAAGGAAGCGAGATCGTAGAGAGAAGGTTAACCAGGTAGTTGGCCGCCTGGCAACCCCGCAAGGAGAAGGAGGCCCAGTGGCGTACCTATGAGGCATTTGTGAAGTTCGTCGATGTTAAGAATGTTTTTTACGACACTTGCAGATTTCTGGATTGCTAATTAAAGCATTCAAGGCACCGTTTTTCCGAGCCTTTGTATCACAGTGACCATTCCTTCAGATGAGGATCGAAAGATAGATAATGTTCCACGAACTACACATAATTTTAACTGAGCGAACGTATGCACAGTCATACAAAGTAACACAGTGCATAAATGGACTTATCGCTCTACCTAAAGTTTGCAGCCGAGTACGCCAGTGAGGTGGGTATGGCGATAAAATTGAGCTGATTTGTTGACTGAACAAATCAGCTCAATTTTATCGCCTTACCCACGCCATACCCGCTGCGAGCTGACGCCAGTTTACGGCGTAAAATGGCGCCAGCTTGCGCAGGAC
This sequence comes from Rhipicephalus microplus, assembly GCF_013339725.1. Lineage (NCBI taxonomy): Eukaryota > Metazoa > Arthropoda > Arachnida > Ixodida > Ixodidae > Rhipicephalus > Rhipicephalus microplus. The sequence goes on from NC_051170.1 coordinate 103,723,142, forward strand.
CAGACATATGGCAGACCATTTGTGACATAAAGTATAATAATAATAATAATAATAATAATAATAATAATAATAATAATAATAATAATAATAATAATAATAATAATAATAATAATAATATAACGAGAAGAAGGTAATAATAGAATCCCAACAGAATTAAAACGCCTATGGTTCATGTGGTGTTCGTGACATTTTAACCAGTTATTTTATACTTAAGGTTTTTTCTCGGGACGTCTTGTGAATCAACGGTGTGTTCTCACATTTATAGCAATAGCCTGTTGTTTTCATGAAGCTTTATGTTATTTAGTCTTGCCTTTTTTGTTACGTAATATCACATGTCTCCTTCTTATCCGCCTGAAAAATAAGAAGGTGGCTTCATCTTTTGATCCTCCTTATTCACTCACGAAGCGAAGTAAGAACAACAAAGACAAGCGGTGAAGCAACCGACGAAACGAACAAACAAAAAAAAACAAAAAAAAAACGGATTAGAAAGGACTGTTCATCATGGCGAGTGTGCATGCCAGTTCGATGACCCTGGCGGAGGATATAATTATCGTGGTAAAACGATCATGCGCTATTTTGCATAATATATACATTTATTTAGTAATACTGCCGACTTGCGAGGTCATAGGCAGAAGTGGGTGAATATGTATGCATTTCATATTACATTTTACTACGGTAGAAAACAACAGGAATGACTTACAACAAAAACAATGCGTCGAGGATCAAAGAATCTAGAAGAGTTCTAACTTAAAAACGTTGAAAAGATGGGTCAATGGAACACGTTTTGCCCCTTTTCAACAGCATGAGCGAATATTGCTTAAAAAAAAAAAAAGATGACACAACTACCGAACGTAGATTTCGTGATAGCGTAAATGGACAAAGAAATCAGTTGGAAATCTAAACGCCTTGCATACCTACGCCAGTGCCTGTTATACTTGTGGTTTTAATCGATCATACTGCTTATGCGTGTGCATATTTAATAAAGAATTGTCGTATGTACAGGTAAGCATGCTCCAATAAATAGTGCCGATTTTCGCTTTATGGATACCTTAATTTTGATAAAGGCAGCTCCATGTATGCAGTTCGTAGTGTAGTAAACCGTATATTTCCTTTTGCTATGTTTCGTTACTCTGCTTCAATTTACTTTGTTCTAAACAATGTTACAACAAATGAGAGTTGTGCATGTATTGGTAATTCATTTACAAAACTTCTGAGTTTACCGCATTGATGGCGACCCCAGTGGCCGCTGAGAGCACCACAATGGCTACACGTGCGAGAAAATTAGATGTGCGTCATTGTTTATCATTAATGACACTGAACTTAAAATGTCAGCCTGGGTGCAGGCGCAGCCCCGTTCGCCTGAGTCATAAACATGTTCATACTTTTTATATTTTTTAACGTGCAAGCATTCATTGAACTCTACGTCAAAAGCGTGTGTGAATGTGTAGTGTATGTGCGTAGGACTGAATGTCGACATTTTCATGGAGACAACGTGACGGGGTAACAGATAAACAAAATACTGTCGTTGGTCGCTGCCATTGCCGTAAAAACGGTGTGCTTGCTGTGTCTTGGGCACGTATCAGTGGCACTACCTAACACCATTTATTGACCGATAGAGTTGGTTCAATCATGTCTTGTATATTGGCTAGCACCAGTTACCTCTTGTTATAACGACAACACCAACATTATTAAACCTAAATTGAATGATTGAGTTGTTTATACTGTTTTACTAGGTAAAGTGAGTGGCCAATATGGTCGATGGGCCCAACGATGCTAGCAAGAAGGAGAAACAGTGAATATATTTTGCTTCTAATGGACACCTAGATAAATATTTACCTAAATCGGTAGCTGGTTGGTAAATAGCGTCCTATTCTGCTGAATATATATAGCATAGCTTAACATTCAAGGCTCTATAATGAAATGTGAGTTTATGATATGTTAGCTCTTGATTGAAGCCATATAATGAGCGATGTACACACCTGTTCAGGTCCCTATACCTTTCACAATTGTATAATCATTCCTTTTTTCTCGCGTCCTGGCACACACCATGGCCATGGAACTGGGAGATGGCGCCATAGCTATAGACGCACGAACATTAAGGTACACTTTATTTTGAAACAAAAGCGCATTACATTATACATATGTGTCCAAAATTGTGGTCGCCATGTGTTTCACGTTATACTTAATCATTAGTCTTTTGTGTGCTTTCATGTTAAGCCATACAGAGCACCTGACATTCGATGAGTACAGGTGAAATTATTTTACTTACCTGAACTCGCAAACGAATAATTGCGACACACGTGCCGTTGCATTCTACTGAGTTTTCACATCTCGTTTTCTATTGTTCGACATATTTAGGGTCTATTATTATTATTATTATTATTATTATTATTATTATTATTATTATTATTATTATTATATTTGGTTGTCTACGCGAGAAGTAGTAGCTGGTGGCCATAATAACAGCCACAAATACGCGAACCTCTTGTATTAATCATTTCAATAACAATTTTAAAAAAGTCCTCAAAATATAAACACGCGATAAACCACAGTTCTCGCAAGCGTGAAAAAGCTCCATCACGGAGGACACCTTTTGCTTGAATGCGTTAATTACCCGCCGACTAATGAACCAAGAAAATATCGCGCGCGCCTCAGTGACATAAGTTATTCCAAGGGAAATCGAGCGATAGTTTGAATTTCGATCACCATTAATTAACGCACAAAACATTATCCCCGAATAAATCATGATTTGTTTTTTTTATTTGAAAAGGAACCATCAATCACTTTGTCGCCTTTCATTTCCGATCAAAACATTCCCCACGCCTCATTTTCCCACCACGCTTTTGACTTTCATGTGGCCTAAAGCTTGCTGTGTATATTTATTTTTAACGACTTTGTAAAATCACAAAAGACAGTAGTGGCGTATTCTTCCATGCTATTTGTAAACATCCAATGAGAGCAATAGAATATATCATCCTATAAAATTGGAAGCTCATGCATTCAGAAATATTTGAGACGATGCTTCTAATCTAAAGCGATGTATAGTTGCAACGCTTGGAGAGCTGGGGATGGAGTTTCGGTGCCAAACACTACAATCTTGAATTCAAATTGACAGACTAGTCAACACATAGGGGCTTTTTTTTTACTCGCATCACTGTTATTTAAATGTAAATGTATGAATTATTTCAGAGAGAGAGAGAGAGGCAAAGGAAAGGCAGGAGGGTTAACAGGTTGAACCCGGTTTGCTACCGTACAAAGGTGAAGCGAGAAAGGGTCGCAAAAGAACAGAGAAGGAAGGAGAGGTAGAGTAATGCACTAGCACGCACAGTGACGTGAACCTTATACATGCCCAGATAATAATAATAATAATAATAATAATAATAATAATAATAATAATAATAATAATAATAATAATAATAATAATAATAATAATAATAATAATAATAATAATAATAATAATATGCGGGATTTAACCTCCCAAAATCACCATATGATTATGAGCGATACTTCCCAGAAAGTCATCAAATTGCCAACTGTCTCAGAGGGCGGGTCGACTTCGACTGTCTTGTATATAGATGAAGTACACTTCAGTACATGATGTTAAGAAGGCTCGCAAAGACTCGCTCCAAGGTAAACACAGGAACTTGCACTGCGCTTTGAACTGATGGTGTCGTTAATCCCTGGAGTGAGGAGTGTGTGCATTGTGCTCATCATTCACCTCAGCACAGCTATGTGGGTCTTCGTCGCGGAGATAGTCGAATCTTGTGTCGCCTCCCTATGGGCGCGCTGCGGTGATAACGACGGCCACTCGCCATCCGCTGCCACCTTCCTCCCCTGTGCGTCTTTTGGACTCTCCGAATGTAGTGGCACTTTCGTGGGTGGTGGCGAGGGTGGAAGCAGGTGTGGTGGCTGCCGGAAAGAGAAGTCGTTGTATTATGTGATGATCCCGAGTAGGCCGCAATATTCCTAGACTTTCATCGCTCCCGAGAACGTCGTTCCCGCTTTCTGATAATATCAGGGGCTTCTTTGTGTGTTGAGTCATCCCTTACCCTCTGTTTTATTGCGCTCCATTTTTTTTTCACTGCCGGACAGTCTCTCGATGAAGCTTCATGTGGTCCCTGGAAGCTGGGGCATTTCAGAGCAGTTACTCGGCAGAATTCTGCATTATGGGACTCTGCACATCGGGGGCAAACCGCCACGTTTTTGCAAACTCCGCTCACGAGACCCATTTTCTGACACGTGTGGCATTGTAGTGATTTCGGCGTAAACGGTCTAACCGTGTGTCGAAAGTGTCCTACCTTCACGATGCCGAAGTGTAACCTTTGAAAATAATCTTCACGCAACGCGACTTACCGAAACGTGATACTCGGACGATGTTGGTGTGATCCCTTGCGACCTTGATCAGCGTAGGAAGATGGGCACAAGGAACGTCAACATCGTATACTATACAACCACCATGACCTTGCTCAGTGGAATATGATCGTTTACACTGATACCATCTAGGTCTGTGATGCAAGTCAGGGATAGATAGATAGATGGCTGGTGTATTCGTACATGGCCAAGACATTCTTGCGGAGGTTGACTCGTACACCCTTGATTTCTTTTGGCTCTAAAGTATAACGTTTTTTTTTTTTTTTTGTCGAGGTTGTCTGCCGATTCAAGTTTTTCAGGTTGTCCGATGGTGTGACTTGTACAAATATGGCGATGTATAGTTAATCGAATTCACGTGCTGTTCGCAATAGGTGCGGCTGAATGCGGTGCAGCAACCGGCAAAATTCCTTTGAGTGTACGACCGTATAAACTGGTGTGAAGTCATCGTCGGAATCGTCACCTCTCACCGAATACAGTTCGGTAGACTCACTGTCAGAGTCGCTCAGTATGCTGTTCCGCTTCCTCGAAGTGGCCGCCGACGGTGGTGGCATGCCTGAAGGGTGCGCAAGCGAATTTACTTCCAGCGTGGCCAAATAAAGTACCGGTCTCTACGCGAAGAACATGAAAAATTAGCAAAAACTGTCACTCGGTGAATAAAGCACTGTGCATGAAACATACTTCGTCGTCTTCTGCCATGTATTAAGTTATGTAGTGTTCGTATAGACGTTGCCAAATCCCTTGGCCGCTTTCAATGAAACGTCATCAGTGCATTACGCATATGCAATTCTAACGGCTCAAATGATAACCGTATATTGGAAGTTTGTGAAATATGATCCAAAGTTACCCGCAGAGTCCTTCATTCAGTTGTGCTATCAGCGGTTGCTTTGGCAATTAAGATCAATAAATCTAGGTTGCGATGCTCATGGCATAGTTTAATACGGGTTACCTCGCAAAAATCGTTCTTCAATGCGTGTGACAAAGCGTCCAAATACAGGCTGCAGGGTGCTTACATCAGTCTGAAGGCACCATTATTCAAGGCACAGCAGTTAGGTTTTTTTTTGTTAACTCCGATAAAGCTCTCAGGGTCTGCTCTCACCTAAGACAACTGCAAGGCTAATGACATCATCTTATGATTCTCAGTCGTCGTATCGTCCAGCACCGAAAGCCTTGTGCACCTAACTTTGTTTCACATAGCCTCCGGGATCAGAGACACCTCACCTGATTTGCACTGCATCCGTGATAGTCCCCCCTCTCCGTGTTGAAGAAGCTTAGATGTAATCTGATGACATTGTCATGTGAGGTTCCGTGACGTCACTATGTCAGTATGATCATGTCCTATCGACTTCACAAATTTTGGCGTTGTGCGACGTCATATGGTCACGTCATCACGTAATTATGATTTCTCGCATCACTCTTGTTGACGCAGACGCGGGATGCTGTTAATTTTCACGTTTGATGAGACGTTGAAGGCTTTCGCCTTAAAATGTAGCACTAAGCATTGATCCATATACTGCAATAAAGATCAGCCTGCGGCAGTCGCTGCTCCCCAAGCGACCAGTCTCTCTCACCTCAGTGGTTGTTTAAGGGTATGACGTCTAAAGTAGAAGCACTTGTTTGTTATACCGTATTTCGAAGCGGTGTGGGCATTTCATAAACCTTGTTGAAGTTGACTGTCAATGCCGTAGTTTAAATCCGCAGGTATACACAAACTATGCGTGCATTTCGTGCCTAGTCTTCTCGCTTTCCTTCTTTCAAGGCTAATTGTCACTACGTAGGGTAGCAAGCCGCAGGTAGCGTTTACTGTTCCCTTTCTGGCAGTCTCTGTCGTTACTGAATAAGAACGTATACTGAAGCATGCCGTCCAAGTACGATCGCCATCGCTCCTTCGTAGATAATCTGCTTCGCACAAGGAAGACTCGACAGCCGGAACGCTCTCACAAATACGCAGACATACGAGATGTCGCAGGGTTTGCCCTCTTTGCCTTGCAGTTGATGAGCTCGCCCTAAGCTTTCGGCGTGCGTTGCGAAAACGACGGTATGAGCGAGGCAGCACCCACGTGTGAAATGCTTTCTTGTCCGCTCTCGCGTCTTCTCCGCGGGAGCGCACCCTCATCTCGCTTCAACAGCTTTGCTCGAAGAGGTGTCTGGCCGAGCGTTCACGCCGCCGGGTGGGGAATTTCCTTCCGACGTTCGGTTCCTGGCACTCTGGGACACGCAACGGCTGCATCACACAGGCCAGAGGGTGCGAGCTGGCAGGAGGGGGGCGCGCACTATGGGGAGGGTAGCGAGAGAAATCGGGGGAGGAGAGGGCGGTCATCGCGGCTGCTCGCTGGTCTCCAGTAATACACTGTGCGCCGGGGTGTTCGCGCGACGCAATATTTGGGCCTCCATTCGTCGACGCGAGGCCAGCTCCCGAGGCAGGCGGTGAAGCCCGTCTATAGGGGAATGGAGGGAGCGCGTTCTGGGGGTCTCTACGCGAGATCGTCTCTTCTCAACCGTGACAGCTCTGCAACATCCAATTAACAGTTGACGTCTGTCCGGGACGAAACTATATTCCCCGCACGACGCACGCTGCTGCTCGCCTTCCTCCTTCCCAGTTCCTCGACCTAAGCGCGCTCGAGCCTTCAGCATTCCTGGCGAGCCTCTCGTCAGGGTCTTCGTCGTCAGTGACGACGACGTCGTCATAGACACGGTGTTCTTGCTCTGCTGCTAGGGCCATCCTCTGCCTGACTCGTTTTCTTCCTTTCTTGGTTTTCTCCCAACCTGGGGTCCCCTCCGCGCCGCGTCTGTTTCGCCCCTTTTGTTTGGGACCAAATCCCGTCACACAGTTTCACTGACAGCCCTGACAAAAACATCATCGGAGCTCCATTCTTCTGTCCCGTCTGCCGCGCGGCTTGCTGGCTATAGGGGCGACTTCTTCTTTCGCGAGTCGCCCTTGTTCTTAGCTGCAGCACCTCCTCTACCTCGGTAGCATGAAGTATGTATGGTAGAAGGGGGCGGGAGGGGGGTGGCAGTGTCTGCTGCTGTTCTCCGCGTCCTCTCCAACGTTCTGCTTTCTCTCTACTGCGTCTACGAGAAGAAAAAAAAAACAGCTGTAGTTCTCAGCACTTCTTTCTTCTTTCTTTTAGTTGCGGTGTCTCCAGCCTCCGTTGTCCCTGATACAATTCCGCGCACCTCCATTCAAAGCCCTCTTCATCCAGGAACCCTCCGTCTCTTTCTTAGCGAGTAGGGGAGCAGTTATATTTATAGAGGTGTCTCACGGGGCATGTGTGCGACCGTCGCGCGGCTAATGGGAGGAGATTTAAAGCCTACGAGCAGCGTGGTGCTCGCCAAAGTGCGCTAACCTGCCAGCGCTGCCATGGAGCATGAAGGAGTGCAAGGCGGCTCGCCGCCCGCGGGGTGGCCTCTCGTTGACAAGCTGTCAGGCATTCATCGGCGCTGGACAGACGAGGCCTCGTTCCGAGGACGCGCCTCGGAAGCGGAGATATAATTGCCTCTCGTTCGGTGCCTCCGGCTGTAGTGCGGCCGGCGGCAGTTGGCAAACGAATCGGCCGGCGAATCGTTGTTGCGCTCGGACCTTCGCTAAGGCACGAAAGGCTGACCTGTAGCCGCCAGCGGAATAAGATTATTGCCGCCGAACTGCGAGTGGGTAGTAATAACGGTGTAAGAGTTAACAGCTGTATCGAAGGCACGCATAATATGGCATTAGGTGTGAGTGGAACTGAGAAGTAGTAAATGTGACCCACAGGAAGATTTATCCCCGGATGTGTCCACGCCTTAACAAACTTTTACCTATAACGCCATGACAAATTGTTGGTAGTATATATTGTCGCGGTACAACGTGAATAAAACACAGATACACCTTGGGACGACGAAAGCAGCGTGTGCTCAAACTATGCCGGCTTTCTCGTACTAGGGAGGTCTGCCTATCAAATATCGTCGTGCGTTTGCGTTACACATGTGCCCCTGCGTATATGGGATTAAAGACTGTGTGATGACAGCTTACGATAACTGATATAACTAACATGCGGGAGAGTCTGCAACACGCACCGCCTGTTTGCGCATTTTTCGGCAACCTTGACGTTTAGGATATCAGATTTCTCTTACCTGCGTATAAGTTCGACCATGTCCTCGTTCAATCTAAGGCACGGAACTTTTCACGCAGATGTCACCCTCGCGAAGGGATCAGAGGAGCAGCTCACTTTACAAGGCATTTCGAACAATATGGGTCACTGATTTGTTTCACACTTTGTTTTTGGCCACATTGCGATGATTGATCATCACACCGGACTACTCCTACTCTTCTGAAATGCTACGTTTCACGCACACTGCTTTTTTTTCGGAATTAGTGCCTATGGAATGCCGCGTCAGTGACGCCAACATGTTTCTGAAACGCGGTCACATGCACGCCTAATTGATAGCACACGTTTGGCTCCCACAGCTTCCGGCTGTGCATCACAACGCCTGTGTATCAAACTCTGCGTTTTCCCAGAGGTTTTCAGACTGCAGCATTACCTATAGATGGGCTCTAGATTGCAGATTTTGATTGCAGTTTCATCTATAGAGAGCAACTTCAGCTAAAGAACAGCCTTTAGCGAGCACCGCAACTCTAGGGGGGAATGTAATGAGCATAAACAGTTCAGGTACTTCTTAAAGTTGGCCTTATTTTTTTCTTACCCTCTGTCCTCTCTCAGCACTCCGTGATATACACCACACACACACACACACACACACACAACACACACACATATATATATTATATATATATATATATATATATATATCTATATATAATATATATATATATATATATATATATATATATATATATATATATATATATATATATATTATATGGGGATAGCCACGTGTGTAACATACTAAATGATTCATTTTCTAAAGTCTTACGTTACATAAACGGTTTATGTGCGCCTGATGCAAAACCCCCACAATGGCTAGGCCAGTGGTGTTTCCTGAACGTCACCGTATTTCGAACTGTGGTCACAATGGATAAATGGCTTTCCGCAATATCAATAGCTCTAAGTGCTGAAACCGTTTGGCAGTATTCGCCCACTTGCCTTCAAAGTTGGTGAAGGTCCAAATTTTAGGTACATGTGGAGAGAGGATAAAAATAAGTCTAATAAGGGGATTAAGAAGAAAAAGAAATGCAGTGTATTGTAACGAGAAGTCTTTCAGTGTAGGATATTCCATTGAAGGCTCACATCTCGTCGCAAGAAGACTTGCCCCCGTATTCACAAACGGTCCTCGACTCGACTTTCACCCTTCACTTGACAGAGTTGAGCACTGCGCCACAGCTCGGCTGAAAGTGACGCTGCGCTACTCAAGAATCGCGGCAGATTATCGCAGATATGCAGTGACCTTCCCTGCCTAGAGAGGGCGCACCCACCTGCCTTCTCAAGGGAAGGTGAAGCGCTGAGTGGAGGGACGTTCTAGAAGCTTATACCTCCCAGGCGCCCCTCTGTTTCGTTAAAATAGTCCCTACGGTTGCCTTCGTAACGTCTTCACTCTTTTTCTCTCCAACTATCATAATATGTACCAGTGTACCACCTTAATAGTTGTTGCAGCTATATTGAACTCATTCAACATATATTTGCTTCTCCGCATAAATACTCACAGTGTGGAGAAGCTAGCTTCAGCGAATGCTAATCAGGAGTTTTATTTTGGCATGCTTTCGAAAGCACTTTGGGGATCGCATCTAAGGAAGTTTTCCGACAAAAACTGCAAGAATTGGGACGAGGTTCCGAATGGTTGATAGACTCGAGAACTCGTTTAGTTCACAAAACTGATTAGGAACAAGAAGCAAACTTTGAAGAAGGAAGCGTATACGTGTGCGAAGATTATTGGATGGTTTTCGTCTGAGTATTGCATGAGCGTGTAAAACTAAACCAGTGTGCGAGAAGCGCTTCTTGGTTATTTTTTTCTTTCTTAGGGATAACGGATGCGCGTCGCTTATAACGTGCCCCTAATTAACTTTTAAACGAATTATATATTTCATTCGTGTGCACATCTTTCCGCTCGGGTGATTCTCGACAAAGCGACAGTCAGTACGGAATTCCGTAACCGTTCACTCTTGACGCACTGATACCACGTTTTGAACTTTGAACTTTGAACTTTATTATGAATAAGCAACATACAGTAAAGAAAAACATGTTAGCAACATCTGGATCCTTAGCAGAATGCTAGTATGGATCCATGAAATTATAACATACATTAATTAGAGGCAGGAGAAAGAGTTGTATAATGAACGACATTTTAGTTTAAGATGCAGATTGTTTTGATAAACATATCACTTATACACAGATACCGAACACATTGAAGAGGAAAATCCAACGTTTCGTTGGTTGTTGTTACATTCTGTAATGTATGAATAAATGAATACGTATAGTTTACTTAATTGGGAATGCGTGGGAATTCTACCATCAATTGTTCCATTACAGCGTCATCTTTACCAGCTTCTGATTGTTTTGAAACGTCAGATAATTCACGCTTCTAGAAGAGGGATGTTCTTCACGTTGTCATCTCAGAGGGCAACACTTTCACAGGCCGAGTTTTTTTTTTTTAGCAGCGTGTACCTCGTACTGTGATATGCGCAACCATGGACATTTATAGAGTGCACATACTTATGGAATATTTTTCATAAGTGTCCCTTCTTGTATCTGTATACTTTCTTTAAATATCATATCGTAGCACGTCTTCTTGGAAACTATTTTCGCATGAGTGAGCTATGTGTATACTAGATCACCTTCGCTAATGCCGCAGATTGTCCATGTTTCTTATGATTGCTGATAAACGCGTCAACATAAAATAAAAGTTGGAATCGTTACGCCTTTTTTGCCTAATGATTGAAAAATATAAATACGGCCCTTAAAGTTGCACAGTTACTTCTTGCCACTTAGCAAACATGGAAAGAAGAAAGATCTAAAGAAAAAAATAAGACAATTGCTAATGAAATGACGCACGCAGTGTCATACTACAGTTGTAGTAAATACAGTAAATAAAGCTACAAAGTTCCCTACATAAATTTATACATGAAAAAATAAGTACACAGATTCATATAAGAAATTGATTCATACATAGCAAACAAGAGCACAGATGCATATAAGGAAAACTGCCGTGGATCTCCAAAAACGCATTAGAACACACACAGTGAACCATGCGTGGATATAATTCTATACTTTGACCGAATAAATGACGAGGATATTTCTTCAGCCTCCCTTAATGGCGCGTTTAGTTTGGCTTTCAACCTCCAGCTTCTTCACACGGGAGGCCTAAGTAAAAATAAAAGTGAGATATATTTATTTTATTTTCGGGAGTGAATTAAATTGTGGCAGTTTAAAAGTACAAGGTACGCTTTTTTCACTTGCATTTTTATGACGTCACAATATTACTAAATCGTGCACAGAAACAAACACTTGGTTTTACTCACTCAAACTTCAATTTCAAGTCCCCCCTCCCCTCCTACACATTTTGTGTTTAATAGTATAGTATACAGAAAATATCGATGCCCTTGCTTTGCGCTGGCTAACCCTAATCCCACGGCATACCAGCGGGAGACTAAAATGACAAAGACAAATTGAATATTTAGTAAAGTGCAATGGACAGTCCAACGCACTCGCTAAGTCGTTTATTCGTGAATGAGCTCACAGGGTTACGTGAAGAATACCCGTCGCACAAAAGTCGGGAAACGCACATATCTAAACCCTGCAAATATCCACTACATAACACAACACATCAGCAACATATACAGACAATTGCAACTCATTTTGATGTCCAGTTCATACACCACGAAAATATATCAAATTGTCGTCGCGAATTCTTAGTGTGTGTCTAGTATTTGTGCGAACTTCGTTTTGTAATAATCGTTAAAATAACATTTGCGCGATGAACGGCATTGACCTTATGGACATGGGTGTAAATAGGATATGAGGGATTGTTCTATACTGTAGTATTTGGCCTGGCTCTGTGTGAACTTTGCTTAATGTATGCGTTGAAATTTTCTACAAGTATCCTTTACGCGGGTGTCAACAAACAGCTTTCTTTTGTTAAGGTGTGCTCTTCGACATACCTGAAGATTAGGCATGTCCATGGTTTTACCAAGGCGTCAACTGTGACAAGGCATCCGTCTTGTGTCGGCCACGGGAGGAAGGTCAAAGCTATTTGTCATCGTTGAAAAGACGAAACAGGTACCGTGGTCGTGAACTCCGGTGCAATCGTAAGGCTGTTGGAGATGGAATCGCTTTCGGTGCGCCCTTTTGCTTTCTGTCCGAAGTCACTTTCGCTTCGTTGCTTGTCCCATTGGAAAAGCGTTGAAAGATGATCTAGTTTGATATGATCGTACTGCTAAATTATCGTACTGGAATATGATCAGACAGTGTAGTTACGTTAGTAAATATGGGACGGGAAAGCCCAGGGTCCTATATATACGCGCCCGCATCAGTCAACTCTAAGGCGAAAGCCATATTCTCTCTCTTTCTTTTAGATGCGGAAGCATCTTATACTCGCGCCTTGTAGTGCGCCGTCCGCACCGCTTCTCGAACATTCGACAGCGGACGCGCGCGCATGCGCCGTCGTGCCGTCGCCCACTCTTCCACCATCTGTGCATCCCTTCCTCCTCTACACACCGCGCGCGCTTCACTCCTCCACCATCTGTGCACCCTTCCTCCTCTACACACCGCGTTCGACATCTACAATTCTCCTGATTCTCCAGTGGACTGAGCTTAGTCTTGATGAGTAAAACGCGATAGCATAATCCATCCCTCTGCGCATTGACTTCAATATAAGCCCAGCTTTGGTTCACGTGCATTTCCGAATCATCCGCATGAAAACGAATGCCTGTGCGCGTAACATTAGACCAAGAGCTGTGAATACCAACGTACACGCATGGCCCAAATTCTACACACCACCGCTCGTCAACTGGGCGAAGAGGAGATGTTCAAGCGACTCAACGAGCGCTACCTCCCCATCACCAGTCACGAAGATCACCCAGACTACGCCGGCCAGCCGAACCTCCACCTCGACCGAGATCTAGAGGAATGGGAAGTGAGGCAGGCGGCCCAGGACCTGAACTGTCGTTCGGCCGCCGGACCCGACAGAGTTACTAACAAAGCTCTACGCAACCTGAGTGACTCAGCCATCACATCACTGACACGCTACTACAACGAATGCTGGCGTAACGGCAAGCTGCCCAAGGCCTGGAAGACAGCAAAGACGATCCTGCTGCCAAAACCAAACAAGCCACCGGGTATAGAGGGCCTGCGTCCCATCTCGCTCACGTCCTGCGTGGGAAAGGTACTGGAGCACGTTCTTAACACCCGGTGGAACCGTTACATGGAAGCGCACCATGTCTACCCGGACTCAATGCTTGGCTTCCGGGCCAAATTGGGAACTCAAGACGCCATGCTCCTGATCCAACGAGAAGTCCTTGACCCACCGGGCGGGACTCCAAAGAATGACAACCGAGCGATCTTGGGCCTGGACCTGCAAAGCGCCTTCGACAACGTTAGACACTCGTCGGTCCTGGCTCAGGTGTCCCGCCTGGGGCTGGGCGCAAGATCGTACAACTACATCAGAGCCTTCCTTTCTCGCCGCACGGCCAGGCTGGAGGTGGGAGGAACGAAGCTCGAAGAACGAGAGCTGGGCAGTGTCGGGACCCCACAAGGCTCGGTCATCTCCCCGTTCCTGTTTAACATTGTCATGATCGAGGTGGCCAGGCGTCTGGAGGCGCTAGGCCCGGGGATACGACACTGCCTCTACGCCGACGACGTAACCATCTGGGCCACGGGTGGGAAGCGACGGAGACATCGAGGCGGGTCTGCAGGCGGCGGTGGACGCCGTGGAGTCCGCACTCTTGGGCACGGGCTTGCGGTGTTCGCCACAAAAATCACAGCTACTCATCCTGCCACCACCTGGGAGGCACAGAAAGAAGGCAAGTCGAGAGGCGGCCGAGAACATCATCGTGCGCACCAGTGACGGTATGCAGATCCCGCACGTCCCGGGGCTTCGAGTCCTGGGGATGTTCGTGGACGGCACCCAAACCAACGCCACGGCGGTCAAGAACATCACAACCAAGATGGGCATCGCAGCGCGCCTGGTCAAGCGAATGTCGTCCCGCTACCGGGGCATGAAAGAGAGGGGGCTCCTGCATCTGCTGCAGGCTTTCGTTATAAGCCACGCGGCATATGCGGGGGCCTTTCACCGCTGGACCGGCGCGGAACGAGCCAAGATCGACGCTGCCATCCGGAAGGCTTACGCGGGGGCTCTTGGGCTCCTACCAGGCACAAAGACAACGGCCTTGCTGTCTCTGGGAACACACAACACGCTCTCGGAGATCAGCGAGGCCCAGAGAGCTTCGCAGCTGAGCCGCCTGAGCGACACAGCCGCGGGCAGAGGATTACTCGATCGGGTAGGATTATTACCTCCTGGAGAACGCCCGGGCGCAGGACCGGACAGGGAGCTAGAAAAGCAAGTCCCCCTGAGCGATGAGGCAGCGAGGAAAATCATTGTCTACCCGCTGCCAAAGAACATGGACCCAGAAAGGGACGCGGGCAGGCGAGCGGCGAGAGCAGTGGCGCTGGCCCGTCAACATCAGAGAGACGAGGGCGCAGTCTACGTGGATGCCGCAAGATATTCGGGAAGACGCAACGCCTTCGCAGCAGTGGTGGTCAGCGCCACTACCGGTAAACTACTAACAGCAAGCACCGTGCGCGCCCGAACAGCCGGCCAGGCAGAGGAGGCGGCGATAGCCCTGGCCACAGGTAGGCCGGGCACGCGCACGGTGCTAAGCGACTCAAAGCAGGCAATTAGGAATTTTGCCCGAGGCATGGTCTGGCGGGGCACGGAGCGGCTAGTGACGTCCATCGCGGCCTCGCGGGCTGCTCGCGGCGCCGCTGTAGGACCAACCATCGCCCTCAAATGGTTCCCAGCCCACATGGGACGACACCTGGCTCCCGACATCGAGAACCGCAACGAGGAGGCGGACGCTGTGGCCCGTGATCTCATCACGTGCCGGACCGCGGCAGCCCGTCTCCCTGAAACCAGCGGTGAAGAACGAGAAGACCTCGATCCCCTCACCGACTACGGAGGGATCCTGGCGGCCTACAGAGAGGCCAGGAGAGCCTTTCCGCCCCCGCATCGTGAACTGTCACGTGCGGAAGCAGTGAAGCTCCGACAACTGCAAACGGAATGCGTGCTAACGCCAGCATTGGCCCGGCACGTATGCCCCGACATGTTTGTGGACGCTAAGTGTAGCGCGTGCGAACGTGAACTAGCCACCCTCCGCCACATCATGTGGGGCGGGTGTAACAGTGGTGTGAACAATGGGAATGGGCAGTGCCAGGACGCCACGTATCCCGATGAGGTGGGAGCATGGATACGCTCCCAAGACTTAAACACACAACGAAGGGCCATCCAGCGGCTTGAGGAGGCCCTGGCAAAGCAGACGAGAAAGGGAACCGACGCCCCGGACAACGGGAGCGGAGGAGCCCGAGTATCCAATGCCTAGCCAGAGCACAACATCCTCAAGATCTAGAGCCTGGGACTATAGGACTATTAGCTATAGTTTTTAGATAGGGAATACCCGCGCCCTGCGCGGACTTCCCGCACGCCGGATGCACAAAAATGTTGTTTCTCTCTCTCTCTCCAGTGGACGCGCATGTGGCGTCGCGCTTCGAGAACATTCAACAGCTGACAGTGCATGCGCCTTCGCGCTGTATATATACTCAAGGTCGGCGCTCGCTCGCTCAGTTGCCGCTCGTCGGTTGGTTTGTACGGCGCGTCGACGTCCAAGGTCGCGTGAAATGAATTCCAACGAATCCACAAACACAATGATCGACGTCCCTTCGACCAGCGCCACCCTTTCGCATACGTGTTCACTCATTTAACACCCCCTCCTACAACCACGTTAACCAATTTAGCCATCGACCCAAGGAAGTCGCAATTTAACACCCCATTTCACAACCACGTTAACCAATTTAGCCATCGACCCAAGTAAGTCGCACTTTAACACCCCGTTAACCAATTATATGCTCCGCATCCTCCTCAGTGTTCCCCCGAGGGAAGCTGCGGGCAATTTTTCCAGTCGATGTCTACCGCGCCGCCCCCCCCCCCCCCGAAAGCTTCCTGCAACTAATGCAGTTACTGATGCAGTTATAACCAGTATCAATCTGTAATAGCCTGATAACAATGCATAGAGACACTTAAGTCGGGAGGAGGAGGAGAGGTTCAGGAGAAGAAAAGACGCAATTTCTGCAGCTCTTTAGAGTATTTTACGGGCGGCTTTCAGTGCCGCCATGCTGCGCTGTTAGCATTTGTATTTTGCATATATAACAACTAAACGGACAGAGTTACGCTAAACGCATACACAATGAAAGCGGTGGAGTTGATGCACACGTTGTTTCATGACCTTATTAATTGAGATCT
The DNA here is from genome assembly GCF_013339725.1 of Rhipicephalus microplus. Taxonomy (NCBI): domain Eukaryota; kingdom Metazoa; phylum Arthropoda; class Arachnida; order Ixodida; family Ixodidae; genus Rhipicephalus; species Rhipicephalus microplus. The sequence goes on from NC_051170.1 coordinate 103,739,951, forward strand.
CAATAAACAAAAGCAAGAAAAGCACGGGAGGGCTTTAAGCTCTCCCGTAGTAGAGTAATAAGTACTCTAAATCGTTAAACACTCTTTGTAAACGCCCCACAAAATCTTGCTTCTCGTGGCAACTAATATGTGATTCTGTTCGAACTTGGTGTTTTTTGTGTTTGCTTTCATCTTTGTTTGCTTTAGTGATCCGCCATCTGTGAGAGTATTGCAGTGCTGTAAGATACATCGTGTATATGTTCCCTTGTTTGTACGTGCCACTGAAGTGATTTTGTTACTCCAGACAGTTGTACTTATTTGTAGTGCTGATACTAGTATGCCATAGTTGTGTGCCAAGTACTCTAAATCATTCACAACCTTTTCTAAACCCACTTATGCAAATTTTCTCGGAGTGGGAGAGTTGCGGTTGTAGACGGAGCTTACATTTCGTCTTAGATTGTAAACTATTATAGTTGGGAGCACGGCTAAGGCTTATGTCGCGATAAAGCGGGATACTCCGACAATGCCAACGTCAATCAGCTACTCGTCCTTGTATTAGTGGTACTTGCAATTTTGTACACTCTTATATGGTGCTGACTAAATGTACCTAGGAAATGGACCAAAAATGAGCTGGGGTCAAGTCACAATAATGAAAATTAACTAACTTTATGCGAGTGCGTCTCTCCTCCGTTGTCGAACGGAGCGGACTGTCGAGTTATCTACGGAAAGCATCTATGACGATAAAACCACGCGATAACAGGATCTGCAGAGACGGTAGTGAAGGATCTACAATCACCATAATTTGGCCACTCAGAGAACGCCGTCCCCGTACATGTGGGAGCGGAAGCAGCAGCCGAAGCGAGCCGGACCATAACAACCGCTGAAACAGAGTCCGGCGCACCCCGTGTCGCCATCTGTTTTGTGCTACTGACACTCCGCATACTCCGCTCTCGCAACGCTAGTTTCAGAAGGCAGCCCATACGTGGCGCCACCATGCTTCGTATATTCGGCGCGGGAGATAAAAGATCGCTTCACAATTTGGAACTGTAGTTCGTCTATCGATTTCTTTTTTCAGCACCACTAATACCGTGTTTCTAACCATTGGTGTAAATCTCTTGATGAAGGCGTATCGGGGTCTTAGCTATTTCTAAGCAACTGACTGATCGACCTCGTAAAAGTAGGGCATTTCTTTGAAACACAAAAATAAATATCGAATGTAGATGAGAAGACTTCCAGGGATGTTTGTAGCTACCCTTTCTGTCTTAAAACAAAACAAAACAAAACAAAACAAGACGGTCTTGATTTTAATGTACTATATCATGTGGAAGCTTTATGCAGCCTGAATGAATGTATTAAACTTTATGCACCGATATATATATATATATATATATATATATATATATATATATATTATATATATATATATATATATATATATATATATATATATATATATTTATATATATATATATATATATATATATATAATATATATATATATATATATATTATATATATATATATATATATATATATATATATATATATGGCCGTGTGGCATGCGATGTTTGCGGCGCCGAGGAAACTGTCGAACACCTGCTGTGCCACTGTCCTCGATCGGCCTCAGAGATACTAGTGCTTGCCAACGCATTGCGGCGACTGAATGACCAGGCACTTTTTGTGCGGGTGCTATTACAGCACCGTCCACATCTCTCGACAGCCCACAAGGCACCGAAAGCCCTCTTGTGCTTTTTGAGGATGGTGGGTTTGTGTGAACACCTGTGAGTCACTTGCGGTGTAGTTCTACACGCTGCAGCGAATTTACTGTCTGCTTCTCTTTTTCTTTTTTTTCCTTTTCTTCCACCCTCTCTCTCACCTTTCTAATCCCCTTCCCCAATATCCCTGTGTTAGGTAGACAGCAGGAAGTCTTCCTGCTTAACCTCCCTGCCTTCTACCTTTTTGCTTGCTCGCTTTCTTCCTTTCTTATGTACCTAAATGTATGTATGTATGTATGTATGTATGTATGTATGTATGTTGTATGTATGTATGTATGTATTATGTATGTATGTATGATGTATGTATGTATGTATGTATGTATGTATGTATGTATGTAGTATGTATGTATGTATGTATGTAGTATGTATGTATGTATGTATGTATGTATGTATGTATGTATGTATGTATGTATGTATGTATGTATGTATGTATGTATGGTATGTAAGAGCTAGCTTTATTTCCTCAATATGATGTAGCGTACGGAGAAAGAAAATTAATAACTCTTGGGGTTAAATCTCCGAAAACCTCTATTTGATTATAGCTGCCGCCATTGTGGAGGGCTCCGGAAGTTTTCACCACCTTGGGTTCTTTAACGTGCGACCAAATCTAAGCCCTCGACCACTTTCACCTCCATACAAAATGCGGCTGCCATGACCGGAATTCCATCCGGCGATTTTCGGGCCAGCCGTGGAGTACCGTAACGTCTAGACCGCCGTGGCATGTTGCGGAGGAAAAGTGGGAGCAAGGATGCTCGTGGTAGTTTGAAGGAGAAGAGGAAAATATAAGAGCTTGTTTTTTTTGTTAAACACAACAATAATGAGAACTAACAGTGATGCCAAGGAAAGTGGAGGGAATGTTATTGCTGTGGGACTTTTGTATGACAAAATCGATAGTAGTTCGAGACAACAACATGGGAACAGATTGAAATAAGTTTCTCTAGTTCCTCACCGTGCACGAATTTAGTGGTGTGCGAATGTTTGAAAATTTGGAATAACTAATCAAATAGTGTTCTACTCGCTTCGATAATTGAATCGAATATTGTATATTAGAAATGCCCAATATTTTTCGAGTATTTCAGGATAAATTACGGGCTGATACAAAAAAAATGGCAGCATATCCACGGAGTGAATGATGGAGAGTGGGGCGAAGCATTCGTCTGTCCATGCGTCCGTCTGTGTGACCGTCCATGCGTCTGTTCGTGCGCCCGTCCCTGCGTTCGCTCATGCATCCGCCTCTGCGTCCTTTCATGCGTCTATCCATGCATCTGTCTGTGTGTCCGTTCGTCCATCTATTCAACACTCCAAGTCCCACCATCTCGCATCTTTTTATCATATATTCCCCATATAGAAGCACCGCCATTCAGTGGACATTCCAAGGACTAAACGAGAGGTGGCACACGCACACTTTCTTACGGCTTGCGTTTCGGGTCTACTTCCCACCTTCAACCACCTTGAGATCATGGTATATACTATTTCACTGTATTCATGGCACTGCGGCCCAATGCTCGCTAAACCTTTCTAAAACCAAGGAGGTTATGCCCAGAGAGTATAACGTAGCAACCTTTTCCTGTCAGACAGTGCTCAATGTACATGCCAGTGGCTGCTAATGTGAAATGAGAGACAGGAGGATTCAGCTTTTAATTTCTTACGGCTTGCGCTTCGTATCTGCTTCCCCCTTTTAACCACCTCGAATTCATTCATGGTATATGCTAGTTCATTGTATTCATGGCCCTGCGGCTCAACGCTCGCTAAACCTTTCTAAAACTAAGGAGGTTACACCCAGCGAGTATAATGTAGCAACCCTTTCTTGTTCGATAGTGCTCAATGTATATGCCAATGGCTGCTAATGGGGATCGCAGCGTGCGCGTTGACTAAAAGCCGAATGCTCCTGTCTCTCATTCCCCATTAGCAGTCATTGGCATGTACATTGAGCACTATTTTTTATTGTTAACAACACACAGAAAAATCTCTCACCGGCACCACCTTGGAGGTCAAATGATATACCTATTTCGGGTATGTGCCACTGGTGGTTACGTACTACGAGGGACGCACAAGCCATGCCATAAGGAGCTTCGCCCCTAAAAACATTTAAAGGAACGAAGGAAGAGAGGCAACGCTTCTTACTTTAAACGCTTGATCACCAATAAGCGTGCCCCCCAATGTATAACGTGACTATCGATGCTATATGGGTCAGAGGGGGCTACGTGTTCTTGCATACGTGCTCATGCACGCAAAGGAAAGTTCATTGAACTTGTACAAGCAAGTCCGCCTATAAACGTAATATTTTTAAATTGCGTCAGTATAGGTTAATACAAATGCTAGATGTAATTCTACGCAGACTGCACTGATATACACTCTACGCTAACAAGAAACTATATAACAAGAGACCTGTTAACAAAAGTATCATATTTCTCAAGGAGGTAGGAAAAAAAAAGTTACACGATCTTCCACTAAAGGGAACATAGCATGCAAAGCAGAGTATGGGTTGACTTAGAGTTAGTTCCCTTTACCACGAGCGCTTTGCCCGATGTTAAGGCGTCCTTGCAAGAAAAGCAATCCATGAACTCACTGTCGTTTCTGTTCGTCCCGAACTCTTGTTGGAGCGCGCCGTTTCATCAGACGTCTGCAGAATCTCGTTCTCCGATGCTGTCACGTGATTACTGAGAGAGTGTAAGGGGGAGAAGGCCACAGCGTCTTACCCTGCCCCTTACGTAGACTGGAGCGCGGTAGCGCGTGATCGCGTTCTGGCAGTGCTTGGTACAGCTGTTGCGCAGGCGCAGTAAAGGTGGTCACGCCGCAAACCGGATTGAGCTCCGCCATAGGGTGCTTCGCATATAAAAGAGGGGAGGGGGAGATATAGCACAGGGTGTCGCGTAACTTGTTTCTTTTCCTGGACTCGGTAGAGTGCTGCTGGACATTGCAGTTTTTCCCCACGTACTGCGAGAGAGAAGAAAAATATCAGAAAGGTAGGGAAATTAACTAGACTAAGTCCAGTTTGCTATCCTGCACGAGGGAGAGGGGAATGAGGGTGAAAAAGAGAGAAAAAGTAGGAGGAGATACACATTGCACATAGCACACACACCGCACACACAATTCAAGTTTCTCAGGCGGTCGCACAGTGATGCTGCCCTCAAGAATTGTAGGAAGGCTCGTGTGGCTTTCTAAAAACCCAGTGTGCCAGTGCCTTAATAAGGCATCGACGCTATTCACATCAAGTAAGTGTGTTCATGTCAAATTGTGGACGCTTTAGAGCACCATATGCACTCCACTAAGAAAGAGATACGAGATGTCTCGATCCCTAACAAAAAAAAAAGTGCTTAAAATGAGGGTTTAACGGTTTTCAGTACTTGGTGCTGGACTATGGGAGAGCAGCGAGCCGTCCGATTACCGGCAAATACCGTAAGAAACCAATGTAGGCATCGGATGTGGTGTCGTGTGTTTCAACAAAAATGGTTAGTGATTTAGAGTATTATTACTCTACTATGCGAGAGCTACAACAAAGCTACTTTTTAGAGAACGAGCAACAAGGTCTATGTGATCAGTTGTGTTTAGAAAAAGTGGTTAATAACTTAGAGTACTTGGTACACCACTGTGGGAGAGCATGAAGCCGCCCCGCGAACCTCACACTTGTTGAGGCTGTGGTGTCGACATGTGTTTAGAAAAGGGGGTTAATGATTTTGAATATAGGTACTCCACTATGAGAGGGCATAAAGCCGTCCCGTAGGTCTCACATTTGAGGCCACTCGAAGAGCCAAGCTTGTAGAGGAAAAACTCGTCAAAGTTTTCAAATAGTCAATTTCACTACTGGGCTGCGTATAGATATTGTCAGAAGCGAACCTTGTGTTCCTGATGTATTTATGAAACTTTTGAAAGATAGTGGCTGATTTTTGTGAGATATCACCGACATCTCAGAGTCGAACTTTACGCTTTCCTCGATAGTATGCAGCTTTGATATTGCAACAAGCTGAGCATTTAAAAAAAAAAAAAAAACACTAGGCCTGCGCAGGAGCCTGCACAGTCACAGCGAGTGATAGAAGAGTGGCCTTTCAGAACTTTTCCAAAATACTCATTTGGTAACTACTGCAAGCACACTTGCTTGATGCCCACTAGGGCATTAATAATAAACCTTTGGGAAGTAGGCTGGCATTCGCTATGCTACTTTGTATCACTTTTTTTTTTTTGAGAAGCGTGGTATCCGCTAAACACTTGCACGGAATTTCGTCCCAATTGTTCATGTAGCGGCTGATGACGATGAGGAATTATGGCTGAAGTGGGTATGTGCCACAGTTAATAGGGGAACAAGAACAAGCTTTTGTAATAGGTTGGAGCATTTGATGGCCCACTCAATACGCTATTCGGATTGTGCGACGACTGGTTGTTCTTTCGCTGTTTTAAAACGCTTTATAAGTCGTTTCAAGGCGATTGCTTTCCCGGCATCAAGCCTGCCTAAGGCAAGTTTGCGAACAAGCCCCAAGCACCAGCCTATCTCAGCCTATCTCAGCCTATCTCAGAAAATTGGGCTGGCACCGAGTGGACCCGGGTTCGAGCCCCACTGTGTCTTTGGTGCTAGGTTTGCCAATAAGTCAAAAACACCGCCGTAGCTCAGTGGTAGAATACTGGGCTAGCACCGAGCAGACTTGGTTTTCGAGCCCCACTGGTCTTTGGTACTAGGTTCTTTGTTTTTCTGATTTCGCGCGCCCCGCCGCGGTGGTCTAGTGGCTAAGGTACTAGGCTGCTGACCCGCAGGGCGCGGGTTCGATTCCCGGCTGCGGCGGCTGCATTTCCGATGGAGGCGGAAATGCTGTAGGCCCGTGTGCTCAGATTTGGGTGCACGTTAAAGAACCCCAGGTGGTCTAAATTTCCGGAGCCCTCCACTACGGCGTCTCTCATAATCATATAGTGGTTTTGGGACGTTAAACCCCACATATCAATCATCTTATTTCGCGCGATGTGGTTATGGACACCGGCAGTGGCGAACAACTGTGCGCGACCCGAGTTGTGATCTCATAACAGCTTTTGCTGTAAAACTCGACGAAACAATGTAATACTGCATGCGTTAATTCAATGAAGCTTATATTCGTGGAACGGTTTGCTTTCGATGCCTACTGACACAAAGTAATTTCTGTGACTGAGACCAGATTCAGATTTCCAGCAAAAAGAAAAAAAGATCAAGAAAAAGAAAAGGAGGGTATTCGGTTTTTACTGATTCGCAGTTGGAGAATAGTACTCAGTGTGCTTGCAAAGTTCACTTAGCACATATTCTGCAACTTCAGTAAATATTTTTTTCGAAATATAATTGTCACCATGACTACATCCAGTGCTGAACAAAGGTGTCTCCCAATATTCTCCAATTAACCACGTGATTCCCGCAAACTTCTTAATATCATCCCCCTACCTTTCTGCCTATTTGGTGCGCTTGCCTTAACTTAAGATACAGTTCGTTACGCTTAATGAAGTGCGGTTATCTATCTTCGCGATGTGCCCAGCCCATGCGCAATTTGTTCTATTTGAATTAGACTGAGATTTCATTGACAAAATCTTTTAAATACGAAGCATTTCTTAGCGAACTTCGGCGACTTTGAGGCTATCTATCTATCTATCTATCTATCTATCTATCTATCTATCTATCTATCTATCTATCTATCTATCTATCTATCTATCTATCTATCTATCTATCTATCTATCTATCTATCTATCTATCTATCTATCTATCTATCTATCTATCTATCTATCTATCTATCTATCTATCTATCTATCTATCTATCTATCTGTCTGTCTGTCTGTCTGTCTGTCTGTCCGTCTATCTATCTATCTATCTATCTATCTATCTATCTATCTATCTATCTATCTATCTATCTATCTATCTATCTATCTATCTATCTATCTATCTGTCTGTCTGTCTGTCTGTCTGTCTGTCTGTCTGTCTATCTATCTATCTATCTATCTATCTATCTATCTATCTATCTATCTATCTATCTATCTATCTATCTATCTATCTATCTATCTATCTATCTGTCTGTCTGTCTGTCTGTCTGTCTGTCTGTCTGTCTGTCTGTCTGTCTGTCTATCTATCTATCTATCTATCTATCTATCTATCTATCTATCTATCTATCTATCTATCTATCTATCTATCTATCTATCTATCTATCTATCTATCTATCTATCTATCTGTCTGCTGTCTGTCTGTCTGTCTGTCTGTCTGTCTGTCTGTCTGTCTGTCTGTCTGTCTACGACTTTTAGATCTGGCCATTATGAGAATGGTATCGATACCAAACTTGTTATGACATAACATGATGGCATGAAGAACATATTTGACTAGTCAAAACATGAAGGTCATGGCATGTATGTCATAAATGTCATGATTTACTATTCATGGTCTTGCTGCCCTTAATTGCGGTGGTTTCGTTCACGTGATATGCTGCAAAACTGACATGGTATGACATGACAGCATAATGAGTGCAAGTGACAGACCCTAACATGCAAATCATGACATGCATGTCATGATTTTTATGTTGTGACTAGTCATGACTCATGGTGCGCTCGCAGACGTTTCGCTAGCTTCGCATCTACCAAATTTGGTATTAAGGGAGGTTAAGGAATGACGAAGGTATGTGACCTGTGCAAACATGATAATGATCAGTGTAGTTGCGTGTCATGTAACAACGTGACTACATGACACGACCATGATACGTTGGCGGCCGTTTCGCTAGCGTCACATTTACCAAGTTTGGTATTATGGGACATGAATGTATGGCAAATATGTGACTGGTGGAAACATGGTAATCATAAGATGCGTGTCATGTAACAACATGACTACATGCTACGTTCATGATGCATTCGTGGCCGTTTCGCTAGCTTCACATGTACCAAATTTGACATTACGTGACGCGAATGGATGACTTGGAAAGAGGACAAGTATAAACATGATGTTCATGACATGCGGGTCATGTAACAACATGATTGCATGCCTCACTCACGATTCACTGCATCCGTTTTGCTAGCTTTACATATGCCTAATGTGGTATTACGTCACGTTAATGGATGACGAAGGTATGTTACTGGCGTGAACATGATAATCATGAGATGCGTGTCATGTGACAGGATGACTACATGCCACACTCATGATGCGCTCGCGGCCGTTTCACTAGCTTCACATATACGAAATTTCATATCACGTGACGTGAATAGATGACGAAGCTCAGTGGTAGAGCATCGAACGAGTTATTCGAAGGTCGCAGGTTCGGTTTTTGCTCACGGCAAGTTATCTTTTCATCCACTTTTCTTTCTCCACATTTACGTTACAATTCAGTCTGATACCTTCCCTTATACAATCCTTGGCATTATTGTCCGATGGATGTCATTAATATATATATATATATATATATATATATATATATATATATATATATATATATATATATATATATATATATATATATATATATATATAGTATATATATATATATATCTGTGAATGTCACCTTTCCGTGACTGTGAAAAACGCCCGCAAAAAAGGGCGTTTTTCACAGTCACGGAAAGGATCAACATAACAAGGGTGATAATGTACCACGAATGCGTTTAACAATATTGCGTTAAAACAACTCGATGAACTAACAAGAAACATAGGTAAACAACCAGCAACAATGCGCTAAAAGAATTAACAAAAAACAGATGTAAAGCAACGAGAACAGCAATATTTGGCGATGGTGATTTGAAAAAAAAAAAAAAACTTTGGTAAAAGTGAATGTCCTGTCGAATTCAGGTGCTTAGATAGGGGTAGGTTAGGAAAAGCTGTGACATGCGCCTTGTGGTTATTAAACCGCAGTCTGCATGGTGTCGCTGTGTGGCCTAAGTACTGAAGCTTACAGACTGAGCACTCAAGTAGGTACACACAGTTACTTGTATCGCAATCGTAATCACCATTAATTTTCATCGTGAAATTTGACGCCGAACTGTGGGCTGAAATAGAGGTGGTCATGTGTACGCAAACCTTGCAACGTGGTTTGCCACAAGGGTGGCAACCTGAATAGGCAGGATGAGTTAGTACAGATGAAGTTAGCATATTGTGAAAGTTTCTCGACCGGCGATAGACTACACGTGGCGATTCCGAAAGTATGTTTTTGAGACGGTCGCTCTGCATAAGAATGTTGTGGTGCCTTTGTAGGATGTGGTTAACGTTTGGTGCTGATGCGAAATACGTTAATATGACGTTTGTAGATGGTCGCTGTTGAGCAGGCTTGTTGGAGTGGAGGAGCACGCTCCTGTCCACTTCATTAGCACGTTTAATGGCATCGTCAATTATCTGAGGTGGGTACTTTTGTCTTCTTAGTGCATCACTGAGCTTGTCACAATTATCCCTGAAGTCAGATTGTGCGGAGCACAACTTTTTAAAACGGAGCGCCTGGCTGTATGGTATGCTTGTCTTGTTGTGTCTTACGTGGCTACATTCAAAATGAAGGTAGCGGTGTCTATCAGTCGACTTTCTGTAAAGCTTTGTCGTTAGTTTATCACCTGATATGCATACCGGGACGTCCAGAAAGTTTATGTTTGATGCTGAGTAGACGAGCGAGAAGGAGACTGATGGATGAAAATTGTTAAAGCTTTTTACGAAAGACAAAAGTTAAGTTTCTAAGTGATGCCATATCAAAAAGATATCGTCAATAAAGCGCTTATAGTATAACGGTTTTAGGGCGCACGTGGCAAGAAACCAGTCCTCCAATGTGCCCATGAATATATTGGCGTAATTCGGTCCTATCTTCGTGCCCGTAGAGGTGCCACTCGTCTGTACATAGTGAGTTTGATTAAATTGGAAGTTATTTAGTTGCATAATTAGTTTTAAAAGGGAGGCTAGAGTTGAGCTGTCAATAGGTTTGTCTAGCGAAGATTCGTCATATGCACGTATTACGGACTGAATGCCGTCGTCATGCGGGATATTCATGTATAGAGAAGCTACGTCTAGAGTGACTAGTAGCGCTTTGTCGGGGACGTCAAAATCAGCAATGTCACTCGAGAAATGGTTAGTGTCTCGAAGATACGAGGGAAAGGAGGCGGGAATTACTCTGATAAGAGCGTCAATGTAGCCGGAAAGAGGTTCAGTAACCGTACCAATAGCCGAAACTATTGGACGACCAGGATTATTTGGTTTGTGCACCTTCGGTAATAAATAAAACCTTCCTGCAACAGGACTAAGCTTCGGCCGAAACGTAGGAGCAATAAAGGTTTTCGCACGTTTGTCCGCTCAAGCCAATTTCTATATATATATATATATATTGGCAGCAGCGGTTGCGGTCGCAAACAAGTCGCTAATCTACTGCTACTTTCGTCACAGGACAGTATATGCGGAACTGTCTACGAGCCGAAGCAAGGAAAGGATATCGCCTCTGCACGTGTATCGCCAGCGGACCGTTTCGTCACGACAGTGATTGGTGTGCTGCGTCTGCCCTCTACCGGCCAAGTTCCCGCATATAAGCAAGCATCGCTGGCGCCGAGTCACAATTGGCAGCAGCGGTTGCGGTCGCAAACAAGTCGCTAATCTACTGCTACTTTCGTCACAGGTTGGTCTTATTTCTCCACCCAACCATACTTCTTTTGTTCCGTGAATACCGTTGCCGCTGCTGCCCAATCGTGTGCTGTTGTACAGAATGCCGACGAACGCTGAGTTGGCAAAAGAAATTGAGTGTTTACGCACTGAGGTCGCGGCGATGCGTGACAGCCTTAGTATGTTCAACGAGCTTGTCGAGAGTGTTAAGAAGCAGAATTCCGACCTCGCTACTGAAAACAAGGCTTTGAAAGATGAAAATAAGCAACTGACACGAAGGGTTTCTGAACTTGAACAGTACTCCCGACTAAATAATGTAGAAATAAAAGGCGTCCCTGCAACAAAAGGTGAAAGCTGTCTGGCAGTTGTTCAGTCCATGGGTGATGCTGTAGGGTGCAAGATTGCACCTGAGGATCTTGATACTGTGCATCGTGTGCCAGCCAAAAAAGACACGAACATTATCGCGCGCTTCTGCTCCCGAGAAAAAAGACTGAGTTCTTGAAAAAAGTACGCAAGGCCCGCTTGACGACTGCGGCCCTTGGGTTTTCCCAAAACAATCAGAAGCCCTTATATGCAAATGATCATCTCACACAAGAAAGGAAACGGCTGTTCGCACAGGCACTTGAACTGAAAAAAGCTAAAGGCTGGAAACATCTCTGGACTGATCACTGCATAATTAAGGCCAGAAGGACGGACGACAGCCGCGTCTACCGTATCTCTAGTGCGGGTGACCTTGCTGTGTTGGTCTAGCCTACCAGTATTGCTATTTACTGCTTCGTATTTTAAACCTACGCAACAATGTTTTCTTGTCAAGCTCTGAAAAAACATTTCAGTGATAAAAACCCAAAACTATCACTGATACATTTGAATATTCGCAGCCTACGTAAAAACCACAACAGTCTCATTGCATTTCTTTCTTTAATTAATCACAATTTCTCATTTATTTCTTTGTCTGAGACGTGGTTGTCGCCGGACGACAGAAACTTGTATGCGCTATCAGGATACAATGCAGAGTACTGCTATCGTGCTACACCACGGGGCGGTGGATCCGCCGTTTTTATTAAATCGTCATTGTCATACAAACGCCGCAATGACCTTGCGTTTTCTAATATGTTCTGTGAATCTGTATGGATAGAATTTGACAAGAGTGTTTTCTCAGTCGATGGTCGGAACACAGTATTAGGGTGCATTTATCGTTCGCCAGCATCTTCACAGTCTGAGTTCTGTTTTCAGTTCGATAAGTTGTTGCACACTATTACGAACGAAAACAAAAATATCATCATCTGCGGAGACATCAACGTCAACATTATCGACCCTACTAATCAGTCATGTTCTGATTATCTCGGGTGTTTACATGGCTACGGTTTTGAATCTTTAATAACCACTCCACCAGATGTGACATAGCAGGATCTAATACGTTAATTGACCACATATTAACCAATTTTGCTACAGACAATACAGAAGGAGTCATTGAGCACAGCATAACGGATCATTACCCTATATTCCTGACTTTGGGCACAGAAAATTACAAGTGTAAGGAAAACAAAGAGAGGATATCTTTTAATTCTCAAAAATTCGTATCTATGGTACAATCAATTGACTGGACCGTCGTAATAAGTGAATCCTGCGCTGAAAAGGCTTATCAGCTATTTTTGACTACAGTTACACAATGCATTAACGAATGCACGACGGTACATATCACAGCTCGTCATTTTAGTAATCCCAGAAAACCTTGGGTTACAAGGGCGCTACTTCGTTGTATCTTGAAGAAAAACCAACTTCACAAAAGAGTGACTTGTGAGCCATTTAACTCTGAGCTTAAAATTCGTTTCAAGAAATATTCTAACACGCTTGCAGCCGCACTTAAATGTGCAAAACGAGAATACTTTCAGAAAAAAATTTTGGATAATGGCAATGATACGAGGCGCAACTGGCAGGTCATAAACGAATTCTTAAATAATAAATGTCGTGAGCAGATAACGAAAATTAGAACTGAAGCAGAAACATACAGCCATCCAACTGATATCGCCAATGCGTTCAGTGAGTATTTTAGCAGTACCTGTGAATCTCTGAGAAATCCCCCATTACCAACATTACCTCGCCAGCCTTATTCTTTCTTCTTGCGACCAACGAGTGCAGAGGAAGTTCTTCGTGTTATAACTTCGCTCAGGTCCACGGGACCTGGTCTTGACTCTGTTCATCCATCCCACATCAAGTTAGTCTCTAGTGAGCTATCTCCTGTCATTGCAGATTTTGTTAACAAGATGTTTAAAGCAGGCATATTTCCCGATTCCCTAAAAGTTGGTAGAATAACACCTGTTCACAAAAAAGGTGATCGCGAACTTCTGAGTAATTATAGGCCCATTTGTATTCTTCCATTTTTCAGCAAAATAATCGAGCGTCTTATGCATACAAGATTAATATCCTACCTGACAAAGTTTAATCTGTTGACATCTAAACAGTACGGCTTTCGGCCTGGCTATTCCACTGAGCTTGCGCTTCTAACCCTCACCGATAAAATAAAAGGGGCAATCGACCAAGGCTTCGTAGTTGGTGGCGTATTCATAGAGTTAACGAAAGCTTTTGACACAATTAATCACAAAATTCTTATACATAAACTTGAATCGTATGGCATAACTGGCCCTGCACTTCAATTTATATCTAGTTATCTTTGCAATCGCACTCAAGTTGTTCAGATTGACGGTAAAGTTTCAGCAGCTAAGAAAGTAAATCAAGGTGTTCCTCAGGGCTCGATCCTTGGCCCGCTGCTCTTTTTTCTATTTATTAATGATCTACCTAATGTTTTGACCGCTACAGATTGTATCTTATATGCAGATGACACGACCATTTTTACTTATGCTAACAATGTCGATGAGCTACAACGAAACATTAACGTGGATCTACATAATATAAGTTCCTGGTGTCGAATGAACATGTTAAGAATTAATCCATCAAAAACCGTTTTTATAGTTTTTCATTCCTTCCCGACTGTACTTTCAAAATCTATATCTGTGCGTCTGGACGATAATTTAATTCCCATGTCCGACAGTACAACGTTTCTCGGTGTAGTTCTTGACCGGCATATGAAATTCAATCTTCATGTGCAATCACTCATTCGCAAGATAACCTTTGGAATACGCGCCATAATCAAAACTCGTTCATATTTTCAGCCACACATAATCCACTCCCTTTATCACGCACATATTCACAGCCATTTATCTTATTGCATATCAGCCTGGGGTAACACATATTTGACCCACCTCAACCAACTACAACGCCTACAGAATCAAGCACTTCGACTCATGACTTTCAGCCATTTCTTAACCAATGCAACGCCACTTTATCAGAATTTAAATATACATCCTCTTTATCACCTCTTTCAGCTGAAGTTATCAGTTGTGATGTATAGGCTTTTTCGCGGTAATGTGCATATAGATGGCATTGTCTTGGAAGGCCTTGTAAATAATAATATTACTAGGTTTTCTGAGCTTGATAACCGCCTTCTACCTAAAGTTCGCACAAACTACGGCAAGTTCACTACCACATTTACGGGAATCAAGCTGTGGAATTCCCTTCCTTACGTAATAAAATCATCAACCACAGAACATGCATTCAAAAACCAAGTAAAGAAATATTTTTTGCAACAGTTGTCTTCATCTTAGCAACTGCTTTTTAATGTAGCGATAACAATTGCTACATGTTATATTGTCCTTACGTTTTGTATTATAACTTGCGCTTGTTTGTTCTTCAGAGTTTTCTTTTTTGCCTTGCTAAACATATATGTATTTTCTACTTTCGTTTTTTCGCACTCTGCTTTTTTTTTTCTTACTGAAGATACCGTAACAACTGAATGTTGTATATTTTGTTTCTTCTCCCGTTAACATCATGTATGGGAGCCCCCCTGACAGTTTCCAACTTTGGGGCTCCTTGTGTGTATTACCAATCCTGTACGCACTTTTCTGTAAACTGACATCGTTGTTGAATATATATATATATAATATATATATATATATATATATATATATATATATATATATATAATGAGATATAACAGACAGTAATGCCAAGGAATGTACAGGGGAAGTTATTAACATTAATGGCATGTAAATAAGAAGAAAGAAAAGTGGATGAAAAAATTACCAACTGTAAGCAGGAATCGAACCTACGACCTTCGAATTACGCGTTCGATGCTCTAACCACTGAGCTATTACAGCGGCACTCCCTCCATCCACTTTTTGGGTTTATCTGTGAATTTAGAAGTAGGAGCGACAGTCAGCGCCATCTATAAGCCAAACAACGAGTGTGAAAACACTCTTATGCGCATGTTTGGCGTCACGTAGCACGTGAACTTATTATGAGCGGGCAGCTGATTAATTGTCCCTCTTATACAACCTAAACACACCAAGTCTGCCAGTACGAGACCCTCGTTCAATGAAATAAGGGAAAGAAGTGTATACCTAAGGGCTCGTTTTTTCCGTGTTTTTAACACAATAATAATGAGATATAACAGACAGTAATGCCAAGGAATGTACAGGGGAAGTTATTAACATTAATGGCATGTAAATAAGAAGAAAGAAAAGTGGATGAAAAAATTACCAACTGTAAGCAGGAATCGAACCTACGACCTTCGAATTACGCGTTCGATGCTCTAACCACTGAGCTATTACAGCGGCACTCCCTCCATCCACTTTTTTGGGTTTATCTGTGAATTTAGAAGTAGGAGCGACAGTCAGCGCCATCTATAAGCCAAACAACGAGTGTGAAAACACTCTTATGCGCATGTTTGGCGTCACGTAGCACGTGAACTTATTATGAGCGGGCAGCTGATTAATTGTCCCTCTTATACAACCTAAACACACCAAGTCTGCCAGTACGAGACCCTCGTTCAATGAACTAAGGGAAAGAAGTGTATACCTAAGGGCTCGTTTTTCCGTGTTTTTAACACAATAATAATGAGATATAACAGACAGTAATGCCAAGGAATGTACAGGGGAAGTTATTAACATTAATGGCATGTAAATAAGAAGAAAGAAAAGTGGATGAAAAAATTACCAACTGTAAGCAGGAATCGAACCTACGACCTTCGAATTACGCGTTCGATGCTCTAACCACTGAGCTATTACAGCGGCACTCCCTCCATCCACTTTTTTGGGTTTATCTGTGAATTTAGAAGTAGGAGCGACAGTCAGCGCCATCTATAAGCCAAACAACGAGTTTGAAAACACACTTATGCGTATGTTTGGCGTCACGTAGCACGTGAACTTATTATGAGCGGGCAGCTGATTAATTGTCCCTCTTATACAACCTAAACACACCAAGTCTGCCAGTACGAGACCCTCGTTCAATGAAATAAGGGAAGGTGTGTATACCTAAGGGCTCGTTTTTCCGTGTTTACACAATAATAATGACATGTAACAGACAGTAATGCCAAGAAATGTACAGGGGAAGTTATTAACATTAATGGCATGTAAATAAGAAGAAAGAAAAGTGGATGAAAAAAATTACCAACTGTAAGCAGGAATCGATTCCTGCTTACAGTTGGTAATTTTTTCATCCACTTTTCTTTCTTCTTATTTACATGCCATTAATGTTAATAACTTCCCCTGTACATTCCTTGGCATTACTGTCTGTTATATCTCATTATTATTGTGTTAAAAACACGGAAAAACGAGCCCTTAGGTATACACTTCTTTCCCTTATTTCATTGAACGAGGGTCTCGTACTGGCAGACTTGGTGTGTTTAGGTTGTATAAGAGGGACAATTAATCAGCTGCCCGCTCATAATAAGTTCACGTGCTACGTGACGCCAAACATGCGCATAAGAGTGTGTTCACACTCGTTGTTTGGCTTATAGATGGCGCTGACTGTCGCTCCTACTTCTAAATTCACAGATAAACCCAAAAAAGTGGATGGAGGGAGTGCCGCTGTAATAGCTCAGTGGTTAGAGCATCGAACGCGTAATTCGAAGGTCGTAGGTTCGATTCCTGCTTACAGTTGGTAATTTTTTCATCCACTTTTCTTTCTTCTTATTTACATGCCATTAATGTTAATAACTTCCCCTGTACATTCCTTGGCATTACTGTCTGTTATATCTCATTATTATTGTGTTAAAAACACGGAAAAACGAGCCCTTAGGTTTACACTTCTTTCCCTTATTTCATTGAACGAGGGTCTCGTACTGGCAGACTTGGTGTGTTTAGGTTGTATAAGAGGGACAATTAATCAGCTGCCCGCTCATAATAAGTTCACGTGCTACGTGACGCCAAACATGCGCATAAGAGTGTTTTCACACTCGTTGTTTGGCTTATAGATGGCGCTGACTGTCGCTCCTACTTCTAAATTCACAGATAAACCCAAAAAAGTGGATGGAGGGAGTGCCGCTGTAATAGCTCAGTGGTTAGAGCATCGAACGCGTAATTCGAAGGTCGTAGGTTCGATTCCTGCTTACAGTTGGTAATTTTTTCATCCACTTTTCTTTCTTCTTATTTACATGCCATTAATGTTAATAACTTCCCCTGTACATTCCTTGGCATTACTGTCTGTTATATCTCATTATTATTGTGTTAAAAACACGGAAAAACGAGCCCTTAGGTATACACTTCTTTCCCTTATTTATATATATATATATATATATATATATATATATATATATATATATATATATATATATATAAAGAATATTCGTGAGGCATTAAGACGAATGTGTTCTTGAACAACGAATATTTGTGACCTACACTTCCTTTTCAGTGATAAATTCGGAGCACAGACGTAAAAATTGGTTTCAGAAGGAACTATCAACTGACGCTAATCGCCAGAAATCGTGTTTTATCAAGCACATATACGCCATTGCAGGCTTTTTTCTTGCTGATTTCACTTAATATTCACATACGATAGCTTCTCCTGGGAATAAACCGTCATTGCGAAAAATGCCCGAACTTTGCACAGATTACGTGTGTGCGACGGGATCACGCGTAGTCTAATGTGGAGACGAGAAAAAACGTTTTTTTTTTTTTTGCGGCATTTTCAAGTGAGCTGCCAAGCTAGTTTTTTTATGCCCTGGAAGTGCTCTCTGCTGTTATACGTCGCACGACTAATCCAGCGTTACATTACACCGGCGTTCTTTGGTGTGAAACGAGATCTAAGTAAACGGGTGTTCCTGCGTTTCGCGCCACTGTCTGATTGCGGTCGCTGTGGCCGGGAGTCAAACCTGCGTTCTGCGACGCTTTAAGTCCCAAGCTACCGCAGAGGATGTCTATGTATCAGCCTATTTGTATTATTCAGATAGCAACGCAAAAGAGAATCCGCTCCGCCACAATATGAAATAAGAGCTCCTTCGCGCGCCATAGCACAGTGCTTCGTACATGCAAGAGATGGCGCTGACAACCAATGATTTTACCGCGCCGTCTCAACCGCGCATTAAAATAGACGTGATTTTCAACCCGGAGGTCGTCACACGCTTCTATCATGATTTTTCTGCTTCTTAGCACGTACTAGCGTTTGCTGTTACGGCCACCCCGCGTATTTTGAGAAGCTGCTCATTCAAGAGGCAAGGTATTTGCATCTAATGGCATTGCCTCTTGAACGGCTTCCAGGTCGCGAGATCGAATCCCGATTGCGGCGGCTGCATTTTCTATGGAGGCGAAAATGCTGTAGGCCCATGTGCTGAGATTTGTGTGCACGCTAAAGAACCCCAGGTGGTTGAAAAATTTGGATCCCTCCACTAGGCGTCTCTCAGAGTCATGGTGGTTTTAGAACGTTAAACCCTACAAATCAATCAATAAATCTTGAACGGTTTCTTCAGTGAACGTGCAGAAATTCTCAATTCGTGGTCACTGTGGTGCTCCTACCAAGTTTTAGATAGATGTACCGTTGTAGAGAAGATACAATACTGAATATCAGAACGTGCAGCGGTCCTATTATTGCTATGGTGGTGACCAACACTACATATCTATCGTTTGCATTTTGTTTCGGTGTGCTTGTGCGTGCGCATGTGTGTTTGTTTGTGTGTGTGTGGTAATTACACAAACGTGATATCACACATTAAGTGCACAAGAAAAAGTTTCGAAGGCTACCTTTAAAATGACCGAGATTGTGCTTTTTTTCAAGGAAATTTCAAGAACATATTTTGTTTTTTTAGCAGCGAATGACCACTGTCCAATTCAACGCAGAAGATAGTGCATTGTCAAAAAGACTGAAGCTGTGAAGCTATGGATTACACGATGTAATGTTTAAGTGCATTTAGACTAGCTATTTGAAACACGAGAGAGAAAAATCGATGGCACGTTACAGATTGCTTAAAAAAGGGAAGTGACGTATAAGGAGCGTATCCATTCCACCGCTGCTAACAAATCGTGTGGAAAAAGAGAAAACACTACGCGCAGATAAGGAGTGAAAGCTAAAATATAGCAAATAAACTTAGTGGCATATTCATAATATACAAAAAGATTACAATACTCATCGTCATTGAACGTATCTATTTGTATACAAATAAGATATTGGAGTCGAACTTTTATAATTGTACAATACGCTCCTAATATTGCACTCTAAATTGATAATATTCGAATGAGTGATAGAGAAGCAAAATTATAAATGATAAAAGATTTTAATTTAAATAAAATTTGATAAATATTAGAAATTAGTAGGCATGGGTGGCGTTTATTACATGTAACCTTAGTCCTCTAGATACGTCAGCTATTGCGTTTCGAAGCGTTTAAACATCTTGGGTTGTTTTCGAGATGCTTTTTTTTCTCGATGTTTTCGCTATGAAACTGCGAAGATCAATCACTATAATTTTTCTCCATTTGATATACAGCTTCTTTTAATCAAGTGTGCAGTTGTGCAAATAATTGCAATATTCTATGAAGCCTTCAACGTTTTCTATAGATGATGTCACAGATGACGCCAACCTATCTTTAAATTCGTATCAGTTAGTCAAAGTAATCGAAACTATAGCGGGGCTCAATTGGTTCGCAAATGCCTGTTGTTCATGATTAAGGGTATCGAAAGCATTACCTGAATAGAAAAAAAAAAAAGGTGTCCAACGCGTTCGCGTTAACTAGAAGTACACGTTGTAGGGCAAGTCGGTTCATGTTCAATTAGAGGCCATAGATGCGGCTGTTTCGCGCAATGAAATAACGAGGGAAGCTTTCGAGGCTTTTTTTTTTCTTTCTTTAGATAGTGGAAGACAACTAAAAAAATTTTCTGTTGAACCCTTTCCTTTTTTGTTTCTATGCGCGAAATAGACGCATGTGGCTTCTAATAGAGCGTTCGCGTTAGCCTTCTCAACTCTTGGAGTCTCCGCAGTTAGAGCTCCAAGATTGCTGTAGAATGTGAGCCTTCAGAGACTTCAAACGTGTGAAGTCCTTTCAGCTCCCGCTTGGGAACTGCTTTGGTAACCTATACGATATCACTAAGGGATATTCGGCAGTGAATAATTAGATGTGTGTTCATAAAATTAACACAGAAGTTTGCTGTGTGCAGTTCTAGACTCTATAAGAAAAATGTTCCCAAGATGGTACTCGTTTTGGAGAGTCGTGGCTTGTCACATAACCCTCTTTTGGGATGCAACTTGAGAGTTTTTCAGGAGTTTCGCCTCCCACGGCTCTCCGAAAAAAAAAAGAAGTATAACCATCCCACCCCCACACCCAGTCCCCCAGGCAATGTCTTTATGGCTATGCAGATATTCTGCAAATACACATAAATAAAAATCTGAAAAAGAAAGAGCATTGTCGTAGCCACTGAAAGTGGGATGGTGGGGGGTCGGGTCCGATTGTTCTTCACCCCTGAAAAGTAAATCTGGCTGCTCCCCTGAACGTGTGTCCTTAAAGACAGTTGAATATGTGATAGGTCAGGATCGAACAAGAGGAGTAGACTTTTTCTTTGCTTAGAATGTGGAGGAACACCAAAATTTCTTATGTGGTTCTAGAGGAACCTAATTTATAATTCAAGAAAATATATCAGACATGCGAACCTTAAGGCGTTATTAAGGCGTTCATGCAGTAAACTTTAATAGATGAAATGACTACTTTTCTTTATCCAATGCTAGATATATATGTAATCGACGCGTTTGGTTCTTCATGTGGGTGAGTTATGTGCTGTGGTTTTACTTATGAATGACCTTGTACGACTGCATCGCATGCACTTATATGTACACATCAATGTTTTCCAGATCGTTCAATGCTCACAATGACCACAACCAAAGGAATACGTGAAGGTAGCAAACCGGTCTGTATGTATTCTAATTTCTCCGCTGTTTTGTTTTTTTGTTTTGCATGTTTTTTTTTCGGTCTCATGGTTGCACAGCGAAATTTAAAACTGCATCACGTTCAATCTTATTCCTACCACATTGGAATGATGTCAACGCTCTTTGCGATGTCTGTCGCTGCGAGGAGATGCTACACCACATACGGTGTGATTGTCCGTTTTATATAACGCATACATACAGAGACACTCACTGGCGCTTGTTCTAGCTCACCTTGAAAATAGATAAATGTTTATTATCAATAGACAAGTGTCTTGCATACCATCGGCAGAGGACATCGCAGATGAATGTGATTACGGAACATCTGAGGTTTGTAAGGAAAGCGGGCTTGGACAAGCGACTGTAACAGTGATGTCACGTACGACGCCAGAGTGATGATTGACTGCATGACTTTACCGGTTGTATGTGTGTGTGCGCTGCGTTAGGTCCTTCTCTCGCTCTCCATTCTTTCATCTCCCTCTTTCTATATCTCTTATTCCAGTACCCTGTGTAAGGAAGCAAAAGGATTTTTCTGGAGAGGTTAACCTCCCCGATTTTCCTTCTCTGACGTTTCTTCCCTCTTTCTTCCATGCCAACGAAGAAAACTTAAGACACATAGTATGCGCCAATTTATCCAGCCGACACCTTGAATAGGAGTGGCCAGCGTTTTGAAACTTGATTGATTGATATGTGGGGTTTAACGTCCCAAAACCACTATATGATTATGAGAGACGCCGTAGTGGAGGGCTCCGGAAATTTAGACCACCTGAGGTTCTTTAACGTGCACCCAAATCTGAGCACACGGGCCTACAACATTCCCGCCTCCATCGGAAATGCAGCCGCCGCAGCCGGGATTCGAACCCGCGCCCTGCGGGTCAGCAGCCGAGTACCTTAGCCACTAGACCACCGCGGCGGGGCAGCGTTTTGAAACTTCTGGCGTGGCAATTTCTGAACAAAACCATTCAGCGCTTCGTATGCCTCACTGTTGACATGCCTTAAAGTTACGAAACTTTCTTTACTTGGGAACAAATTGCTGGTAGTATTTGTCACAATGCGAAAATCAATATTAAATTTCCGTGGTAGTATTTGTGATATATTCTAATAATAATAGCATCTGTGGGGTTACGTCCCAAAACCACCATATGATTATGAGAGTCGCACTATGTGGAGGGGTCTGGAAATTTCGACCGTCTGGTGTTGTTTAACGTGCACTGGCATTACACCACACCTCACGGGCACCTAGCGTTTCGGCTCCATTGAAATGCGACCACCGGGATTGAAGCAAGGAGGAGTAAAAAAAAAATTGCCGGAGTGGCAATCAGTGCGTAGGAGTGAAGCCGGGCCTCTGGCAAGATGGTGGCTGCGGCGGCCATTTTTTTTTAATCCTCCTTGGATAGAACCCACGGCCTTTGGGCGAGCAGCCGAGCACCATAACTTACCACTGTACGCTCTTCTCTCTCTCTGTCCTCTTTGCAACTCCTATTCCATTACCCTTCAGCAGGGTAGCAAACCGGTCTCGTGTACGAGGTTAACCTCCCTGCATTTTCCTTTCCATCTCTCTCTCTCTCTCTCTCTTCTCTCTGTTAAAGATGATAATGACGGAGCCCGTTATTTCGGTAACAGTTGTATTCTACTGCTGAGCTCATTTACAAAATCTCTTCCAAAAGTTTGTGGAGATCATCTTCGGTTTAAGGCTCCATGCGGGGCGTTAATTTTTTATTGTTGAAGCAGAATCCTAAATTCAGGGTACCTACAAAGCTGCAGCTATATGAAATCAACGGTTTTCAAGTAATGAAATCACGTTCTCAAAACTGATGGATTTTCAATCGAGATTGTTAGGGACATCATCGTTACGCCTAATCGCATGCGACATACAATGAA
This sequence comes from Rhipicephalus microplus, assembly GCF_013339725.1. Taxonomy (NCBI): domain Eukaryota; kingdom Metazoa; phylum Arthropoda; class Arachnida; order Ixodida; family Ixodidae; genus Rhipicephalus; species Rhipicephalus microplus. Next base: position 103,763,364 of record NC_051170.1, read on the forward strand.
GATTTTTTTGATTTTTCAGGGCCTTTTTGAAGAAGGGAAGTTTGATTGGCAGTTTGACTTTACGTTAGAAGTTCATACTCCCTTGTCAATGTTTGACGGAAATAGACGTACTCTTCTCGCACTTCAACTGCACTCTTGAAAGAGTGCAGTTGTGTACCATGCTCTTTTTCCAGATACCCTAGCACTGTATTTGTCTTCTACAAATTCATTCTCACCACTACTTTGACACTTTGCTGGATTGATGCTTCAATGAATTAACGAACTTTGTTTAAAACTAGACCGGCAGCTTCCTTCAGGGGCTATGGGGCAATGTCTCGTCCCACCCTCCATCGATGATGTGGTGGCGTAGGTCCCTCAGGTGACGGTTCGAAGTCCTTAAATCCAGGCGGCATTTTTGGCTTGTAGGACAGTCCAAAGGCGTTGACCTGATATCGCTGGTGAGGGCTTCAAGCATGGATGTCGACAGGTGGGGGGGGGGCAAAAGGGGCACAAGCTTCTCTCAAGCCACGCCATCAACTGCCCCTCCCCATTTAAACCAGCACTACCCCCCTCCCACCAGCTGTAATGCAACTGGGTTTGTGCATTCAGCACCAAACCGTGCCGGAGCCCACGGCTTCATACTGCTTTTTTCAAGGTTAAAGGACCTTAAGGTCGAGGCTTGTCAATTGTACGCCGTTGGCGTGTGCTGTAGCCACTGCTGACGATGATGCAGATGACGATGAAGAACGAGCGCGTTACAGACCACATATTCTCTTTCTGCCACCACGGCACAGCCCATGCAAGGTGCGCACTGTACGTCATGATGATGACAATGGCGCTCATGACAATTATGATGATGATAATGATGATGATGACGATGATGATCACGCACAATGACTAGCTTGAGATGTAGATGACGTCTCAATATGCGCTACGGTGCATTTATTTCGCATGGCAGGAAACAACCAACAATCACCAAGGGAAACTGCCCATACCTTGTCTTTGCCAACTGCTGGCTAGATCTAATACCACAAAGCAGTAATAATGAAAGCAAAACGAAATTCACAACTCAAAACTACGTGCCAATTATCACCAATAAATATTGTTAATACTGTACACCGCCTGGAACTCGTTTAAATGCGTGAGTGGTGAAATGTCACCGATGATTGACGGTAACACCGAACAATCCTACTGCTTCACCCTCTCATCATCATTCACTTCGTGGAAATGTTTTGTGTCTGTATTCTGAGCTCGCGCACAATATTTTGTGTTTATCACCGTCATTGTTGAAGAGTACAATGTCGTCTGGAAGCATAAATTGCTATGATAGACTCTGTTAACCTTTATTTCTATGGCTTCCCTCTGCAGTCGCTTGAATGATTATTCTAAACTAGCAGGGCATAACAGTTTAGCTGTTGTATCATTAACGTACCTCTGTCTCGAATGGAATACCCCTGCTTTTTTTTAGGGGTGTGATAGCTGTCGAATGTCTGTATGGTATAGTAGCTATGATATTTATATATGTTTAAGGTACTTCTTGATGACACATTAACTCCAGAATCGGCAGTATTGTACAACGAGCCGTATGCCTTTTCAAAATTTATGAATGCCATTTAAATGGTTTCTCTTTTATTCGACAGATTGCCGAGTTACTTGATAAATCGCTTGAAGGTATCCATATTGCCACGTGGTCGTGACGGGGACGAAGGCAGCTGTACATAGGCTTCTCCAAAGTGAAACTCTTTTGTTTCGCCGAAGTTGTGGCCATGTAATAGAAAATATCACAGTACAGGAAGCGATGCACGCGGTACACTATCGGCGGACAGTGCGTCAGTCGTCAATAAACTGATCTATGGCGATGCGCGTCGGCATTTATAAATGCGACTGCGAATTTTCAAGCATTATCACTGGTGGCCACGTTTTTTCGAGGATGAACTCCGCTGTTTGCGTTTTTGTAGCGTTCCAAATGATTCTGAAATAATCTGGAATGCTCTCAGACATTCTGGCGCAGTTTGCGTGAGGCATAATCAACACGCGCAATAGTCCGGCAACGTAGAAGATAGAAAGAGAGAAAGTGGCGTGAGTGGCAACGTGCACATTTTCCCGAAGCCAGATTGTCTTCTATTGTCTTCTAGGCTAATGAATACCAAGTGTGGCTCTTATCGTATTCAAAATTCGTGAATGCTTTGTACATTGCTGAAAGAAAGCTGATCAGTCGGCAGTTTCTCGAGTCTTTCGCGTCTACACTTAAGTATATTAGTGAAAACTTGGTGTTTTTGCAGTTGAGCGGTACGTTTCCAACTGTATAGGGTATATAAAAAATATTGAAGGAAACAGAGACATTTGATCGAAGCCGATCGATATAAAGCCAACACTCCTGGTTGATATAGCCAATAACCCTGATGAAAACCTATAGCCAATTCTCCTGATCAACTATGTGGCCCCATATCCATATGCTGTAGGCCCGTGGGCTCAGATTCGGGTGCACGTTATAGAACCCCAGGTAGACAAAATTTTCGGAGCCCTCCACTACGACGTCTTTTATAATAATATGGTGGTTTTGGGACGTTAAACTCCACCGAATCAATCAATGAATTTATGTGGCCACTTGAAGACTTCGTGCATTAATGTGTGAATGCACGTGCGCCTATAGCCAGACCAGACCCAGCCAATTAAGTGCCGGCCAGCTCTGTGGTGTTCCAGCCTTTCTTGTCTCAGTGTAAGCTGAGTAAATTTTTAAATCACTACATACAAAGTATCGTACGCTTGTTCAAAACAACATTTTCCCTATCTTCGATCGATTCCGTGGGTACGCCGTATCCTAGAGTCTCTTTTGTGCCGGACATGCCTTATAGAGCCTTTCTGACTTTATGGGCAGTTGCGTTTAGGACTTCACTGCCATTCTCGATTTCGCTTTCACTCGAAGTAGGGTGATTTAAATTATAGCCGCAGTATAGTTCTGAGCTGAGGAAAGACCTCAACCACCTACAGAACGACATTTAAAGGATTAATAATGTTTGCTTGCCTATCTTTGACGGCATGCGTTATAATCTTCGCGACACAAAGTTTTATTTTAGCAGCCATTACACTGCTTCCCCTTTTTTACTACTGCCACAACCTGTGACGGTTACGGTTTAGCATATCGCTAAGGTTATCTTTAAACGTGAAATAAGTTTACAAATAAAACGTTACACGTACAGTATATGAAACAAAGTGTCTATTGACATATGCACGTATTATCGTTTACTGCAACGTTTCTATCGCATTTCGTCATTTCCGTCCCAGTAGTACTGCAAAAACGCCTATAACTTTCAAATAAATGCATGTTGAACCAACAACCTTGGGCAATCGTCAAGAAACTGTGCTGAACTAGTTATTTACTTCCCTTTTCGACTTGTATCGTCACCTATTAAGACGGCACGCAGCAAGAAAAAACATCTGTGCTTGGTGAAACCGGCCTAATGCGCACCGATAAAAAGCGTGTTCCTAGGCCAAGCAATATTGCAAATTATTCCGCAGTTTTCAAAATTCCGCAGAATTTCAATTAATCCGCAGAATTTCAAAATTTATCAGTAGCTTTAACGAAAGCTATAACAGAAAGTGCTGACAAAATGCCACAATTGCCTGCCAGTTCTCATTGATGTTGTGTCTATAATAAATAAAATAAGTCCCTAAATTTCCACTTCTTTTTCATATTATTTTAGTTTTTTTCATCTTCCCTTCGCCTCTAAGTGTCTTTAGGAACATTACTCGCACTATTTTGCTGAACTTAAACTCTGCTGTTTCAATTTCTCGGTATACACAGCAGCGCGTCAGCATTCATACATGCATGATCTGCCACCGTGGATCAAGACTTTTGGTGATTAGCTGCTGACCCCAACAGGTAGCAGATTAGATCCCATGGCCGCGGCGATCACATTTCAGGAGAGGTGCCAGATTCCCGTGTGCTGCGCCATGTCAGTGCACGCTAAAGAAAACCAGATGGTCTAAGTATCCGGAGCCCTCCACTATATACGGCAACCCTCATAATCATATCGTAGATTTGGGACGTAAAACCCCAGATATTATATTATGTTCACATGAACGCATGTAAGAACTGCACTCCTACAAAAAAAAATTCTGTTTCGATTTGGGTTCAATGATTTTATAAGCGGCAGACTAGTTAAGATTACGTAAGATAAGTTTATTCTCGCTGTTTAAGGTATACTTTATTATGTATAGGGCTACTTTGCAACCCCACTTAGGAACCTTGCTGAAATATGTATATGGAAGAATCTTAGAAACAAGGACAGAAACCTCCATACCGTGAGTGCACCGATGGCGAAACAATTAATTTCTGATAAACACAAACTAAACAATTGAAGGTTAAAAAGGCACAGCGCTAAGCTAGCTGGTGCTTTATAGTAAACATCACAGTGAGCAGGTACGAGTACAAAACATACTAAATAGGCAACATAAACGCTTAGATACGTCATCAAACGGAAAATTAGACCGCCTGTAGGTGCCCGTGCCCCGCGGCGTCGAGCACGAGAGATACAAAAATGTTTATCACGTGATGAGGCCATCACGGCGTTACAGGCCGTAAAGAGTTGACACGGCATCATGGCGCCACAAATTCTGGCTTGATGTCATCTGACGTGACGCTACAGGATGTTGTTGTAGCGCCCTCCCTTGGGCGGCGAACAAAACCGAAAAGCGCACGATCTTAACACGTAAAGCCGCGGCTCATGTTGCCTGTTCTATTGCAATACATAGACTCAAAACAAATGTGAGATCACGTTACAAAAATGGTGAAATAGCACAATGTATCGCAGAAACTGTGGAATATGCCTTATCGCAGGGTCACAACATCGTATTCCAATGGATACCCAGCCACATTGGAATAAAGGGAAATGAAGATGCTGATAGTCTCGCGAAGAAAGCATTGAAGCAAGGACGGGATTGCTCAATCCCTATGTCTGGGGTAGATATTCGACATTTTATATCGCAAGGAGCTAACCATTGTTCGATGGAGAAGTGGTTTGAGAGCCCTAAATCAAAGGAAACGGTACTTTATGAAGTTGATCCACACAGAAAGTTTTCCATAGCGACAGACCCCCCACGACACCTAGAGACATTGATCCACCGAGTTAGATTTAGATTGGAAGTAGCATACACAAACAGCTTCCTGCACAAGATACATCGATCCAACTCACCGGAATGCCATTGTGGTCATGCAGAAGAAAATGTTAGCCATATTCTTTTGCAGTGCGTTAAATACGCGAATGAAAGAGAAAAATTAAGGAACAAATTAGCAAGTTTGGACAGACGGCCCCTCACAATAAAGAAACTACTTGGACCATGGCCTGAGATGCATCTCCAGAAAAAGGCAATAATCTTCCTGACAGACTTTTTAGTGGAGACCGGACTGGACAAGCGCCTATGACTGACAGCCAGAGATGGGTATTATGTAAAATGTGGTCATGTATATACTGACATTAGATTAGTAAGGTGTGCGCGTAAGTAGTTTATGACTGTGTGAACTGCGTGAAAAAAACTGTGTATTTGCATGTTATTTGAACTGGTTTCAGTGTCCTATTATGTGTTTTTTTCTTTTTCTTTTTTCTCCGTACTGCTAATTTTTGGGTACCGTTCTGTATTATTATTTTATTTTTCGCTGAAGAACTTTGTGATATGGAGTAGCCGAGGCAATAGGCACCTCAACCTCTCCACAGCAAAACAGTAAAAACAGAACAGAACAGAACAGAAAACAAAAAGACAACTCTTACTTTCTCGTCATCTTAGGTTAAGGCACACGGAACCCGGTGACATTTTTTTTCTTTTTGTCATAACGTTTTTTCCGAACTGCAGAGCCCCAAACAATGACCATATTTTTCCTTTTAAACCACGCGGTAGCTTACAGTAGGCATCTCCAACACATCGACGCCCTAGATAAATGCCAATATCAAAAATACGCCACTCCTAAATTATGCACTTTTAACCGAAGACGATGTTTATATATATAAACATTGCCCCGCCGCGGTGGTCTAGTGGCTAATGTACTCGGCTTCTGACCCGCAGGTCGCGGGTTCAAATCCCGGCTGCGGCGGCTGCATTTCCGATGGAGGCGGAAATGTCGAGGCCCGTGTGCTCAGATTTGGGTGCACGTTAAAGAACCCCAGGTGGTCAAAATTTCCGGAGCCCTCCACTACGGCGTCTCTCATAATCATATGGTGGTTTTGGGACGTTAAACCCCGCAAATCAATCAATATATATAAACATCGTCTAAAATACAGCAAAAAATACAGCTACAGGTGGCCCTACAGGGCCACCTGTAGCTGTATTTGTTACTTGGATAGTTTATTGCACGGCTACGCCATTGGACGGTTTCTCAAGAACTGTACGAAACATAAAGAAGGAAAACCGACATTTGCTATGACGTGCCTCTTTGTTTGGGCTTTTATAACGGGCAAAAAAAAGTATTAACGCACAGTTATTTTGCGAACCTGCTAACTGTCCTCAATTTGTCAACAGGTTTAGCTTAAACGGCCATCTCCCCTGTCTGCGGCCCAACCACGGAGAAATAAGAGCGTTAAACGACAAAGAAGGAGGTACTTGTGTTCCCGTGCACCTGTTCACCCCTGCTTCTTTTGGCGTAATACGAAGCACGCGCGGCACGCTGTTCCGAGGGCAGCGCGCAGTCGTTAAGCAGCTTGAACCCGGGGGCAGCAAAGTGGCCGGCGGGGCATTGGAGGAGAAGATAAATGACCAGCATGCAGGGCCTCTGGCTCGGGCTGCGGCTTGGCTCGGCTGACCAGGGCTGCTAAATCGGCCCTGTAGACCGCTTAATCACGCGCCAGACGCCCCACGAAACGGCCGCGGGAAGTGGGAGAGAGTGCGTCAAAGAACGGGAACTCTCATAAAACGTCAGAGGAGGGAAAGGGATGGCCGGGAAGAAAGTGGGCCGAGGGACAGGAAGCGTTATATCACTTGGTCCTGCCACTCCTGCTGTATATTTACAGTCCCCTTTGAACGCGGAGTCATAAAAAGGTCGGTTAAGTACAACGCCGGAACCTCGGCATCACTGCGTCGAGGAAGATATCA